>OENT01002133.1:0-27565 GCA_900239685.1 Rotaria macrura | reverse complement strand
CCGAAACGCGTTTTGAGTAAGTGGGAAAAGGGTTTTATACGATTCTCGTCATGGGAAACACTGCGAAACGCGTTAGATCGGCCAGCATTAACGCGTTTCGCAGTGAATATATACTTGTTTTTTTTGCCATGGGTGGGACGATCCTTGGTCCTCTCATGGACTCTCTCTTAAGATTTCGCTTTGCCTTTTAATGCAAATAGATTCTGAGATAATTTTCTTCTGATCAGAATTTGCATTTAAAAGCATTTTTGTAGAGAATTGCTATATATAGACAACGAGTATCAATATAAGAATTTAAATCATAGCAACTATGTTTCAATAAAATTCAACCATATTACTTTATTAGAGTTCTACAATGAACTTTGTATCATTCTCCTGTTATTTCATATTCCAAATTTGGTGTGCCTATTAAACTACGACATCTCTACAGTTTATTCATAGATTTTTTGCGTAAATTGAAACTTCAATAAGTATAATCGAAATAAAATATGTCTACTGTGAAGAGTGTTAGGTTGAAAATTTTAAGATACTCTGTTCAATATCGGCGTTCGATTTGTTCAATCGCAAAAATTGACTCTCTGAATCTCGAAAATCATTGAAAAATTTTCTTCATGGACAACGATGAAATAAAATATTTCACAATAGAAGAAAAAGAATATTCTTCTATTAAGAACATATTGTCTGTCTGAAGGCTAAGTAAATATGATTATTTTCATATATTTTATGCTTGGTTAAAATTCGAAAGTATCCCCATTAAAAAAGACTATTTTTTCAGTCATTGTTTCGTTTTGCTTCATTCAAGTTGTAATGTTCCAATTTTACGATGATCATCTTCATATTTTGTATCGGAATTGCGTTGCTCATTTCATGTAGATAATCTTACACAAATATATTATATCGATTAACATCGTGAATAAACAAATAAAAATTTAAAATTCAAAAGAAAAGAATTGATAACGAACTGAATGAACAACATAAAAGAAAAACAAGCTGACCATCTATTCTTCGAAAATATGTAATCACTGAAGAAAAAAGTACCTATTTGTACAAGTTCTTTTTTTTTCATTGTAAAATATTAGCGAAACAAATAAATGACCGGCTGTGCATGATTCAAAAACGAAAATAACAATCACTTGAGATAGGTTTGTGGTGATGGATGATGATATGTCATTGTGCGATTATGATTGGAATTTGTTATTCCAGTACTGTTCAAATTATTGGATGCGACTAAATCTAGATAATTTTCTTTTCTTACTACTGTTGTTCTAAAAATCAAAATTTTTCGAATAAGTTATAATGAAATTAATTGTAGCAAAGCTATTCAACGAAACAAACCGTTGATTATTTTCTGAAGGTGCCAACGAGTATTGATTTTTTCGAATTAAACCAACATCAGCTTTGAATACATTACGACGATAATCTATAGAATACAATCACATGGTACATTGCATGATTTTGTTCAATACTAATGATTCATCTATTATCATTTTCTAAGAAAAGAAAATGTATGAAATTACTCGAAATCTTTTCCTGAAATGTGCTGAATATGAGATAGTCAATCAAGACTACAGATATTTTAAAGAATCATTCTATGTAGTATCGTTTTATACATAGGAAACGTTTCTTGATTCAATTTACGATAATTGAATCCTTTCGTCACAAAAATCAATTTATTATAAAAATTTACGATCTAGGTATCGCAAAATAGTTTTGGGGCAAGATACATTTCTCTTGTGTTTTTGTTTGAAAGAACATATCAAGATGCAGAGCATGTGAGAGTCTCTTGTTTGCATGACATACTAGCATTATTACATAAAAGAATATTACCAGATTAGTGTGACACTGAACGTTTTCTCAAACAGCAAATGTAAGAATTTTCAACATTACTTCTGTCATGCTTTGTATGTCAGCATGATAATTCAAATAGACAACTATCAAGTACATAAAAGTCAAGGGTCATCAAAGAGAATTTCGATTTAATATGACGAGTTTGTTATTTTTAAACTCTGTTTAATGAAATATTTTCAGAAAAATCTATCACACAGAACTAAAAGTTCTAACATCGTCTTTTTGCTACAGTTTCTCGACATAAATATCTGGAAAATTTTCATTTAATATACGACATTGTGATTCAAAATCTAAGTTTGATACTGAGTTGATTTTTTATTTAACCGTATTTCAATAAATACTATATTGAATTGTGAGAAAAGATTTTCGAGTAATTTCTTGTGTATGTTGTCATCAAGATCAATCACATATTATTGAAAAGAAAATAATGAAGCAATATGATTAGCATAGGCTAGAAGGATAGAGCTTAAAGGGAAATGGCAAAGCAATAAAAATACCAAATTAGGCTGAGATTTTCTATGTAAATAAATCAAAAATGACTTTAACTCGGATAATTTTTATTGTAATTCATTTGCTATATGGAAGCATCAAAGGATGGTATTCTATAAGCGATACGGTAGCAAATGTACCGACCTTTTGCTGGATGTAATTTCATTGATCGTACTATACCGACATTAGATCGAATATTTGGAAGAAAGGCAGACACTATTGATATATATATATATATATATATATTTAAATACAGATATACATATATATCTATGTATTTACGTATTTCGTTGTAAATTTACTTTTGTTTTTTTATTCTTATGAATAATATATTTTTTTAAATTCTTAATGAATTTTATTCGTTCTTGTTAACTTACCTCCATTACTCAAAGGATCCATCTCATTATCGAGTAAATCAGGTTTTGTTTTTTCTCTCATTTGTTGTGCTTCACGTGATGCTTTCCAGCTCATTAAAAATTGGCGTGAATTATCTGTAATTTGTTTTCCATCTAACATTTCTATTCATATATAAGTACATTCGAATAATATGTAGAAAATCATCATTCTAAATTACCTAATCTTGTCGAAACAACAATTAATCGTTCTCGATAGCGTGATTTAGTACACATCGGATTTCGACTTGTATCAAGTCGTTTTAAATAAGGCCATACGCCTAAAAGTTGTACAAGTTCACGAAGATTTTCTAATTTATTATTATTTGCAGTTAAATCTTGTAATTTTCCCAGACAACTTAATTCAACTAGGGAATCCAAATTATTACCACTAACATTTAGAATTTCTAAAAGATCAATTCGAAACAAAATACTCTTGATTAGTTTTTCTTTCTGCATTTATCCGTCATTACCAAGTATATTTGATAAACCTTGAAGAGTTCGTGGCTCAAAAACAAGTTTTTCACCTTCAGGTAGTCGTTGATTTTCCGCATAGATTTCTGTTAAAGAAATACACTTGTCGAGACCTTCAAGTACTTGTATTTGATTGTTTCCGATGTATAATTTTTGTAATTTAGGACAACAATCGAGATTTTCTAATTTTTGTATACGATTATTTTGCAAATAAAGATGTGTTAGATTTTCAGCAAAATTAAAATTTTCAATTTTCGTTAGCATATTATCATAGAGATACATCACAGTTAATAGACGACAAGGTGGAATAAAATCCTAAGAAGAAGAAAAATGACAAAGATAAAACTAACAAAAACAAAAAAACAAGCGAACAAGCATGTGTGCATTCTTACGATGGAGTCGATGCCACGATTTTGAAATGGTAAATGTGTTAAACGTGAAAGATAGTGTTCGACTGTTTCGTCAGCACGTCTTTTATTATGACCTGGTGTTTGTTTAGCAATAAGATCAGGCGTTAGTTTAACCATCGTATAGTATTATTTCTAAAATCTAATTGAAAGAGAAAATAATCATGCGTAAAACAGAAATTTTTTAAGTTCAATTGACATTAGATATTTATTCAATAACTGTTGCGCAGCAACGGACTTCAAATAGGAGATGTCTATCAAATGAAAAATGGAGAATTCGACTCATTCATACCCCATTCAAAAAGAAATTTTTTTTAAAGTCTTTGATAGCATTAAAAACATGTCATTGTTTGAAAAACAGCTCGAAGATTAGATGCACGGAGTGTATCAGCTAGCAGAAATAACTATCATAAAACAAATACATGTAGTCCATGTATTTGACGATGTATTCGTTTTCTATATTTAAAATGTATGCTGAAATTTTAATAAATGTCACATGAGAGGCTGAATCCGTAATTCTTCAAGGCCAAACAGTGATTTTCGATGCTTGATATAGTTATTTCTTAGATTCAGCATACATCAAAGTGTCGTAGTTGGTTGATGTTGGAGTTTTTTTCTAAAGAAAGTAACACAGTTGTTTTCCTGCTGTAGTAAAATGCTATGGAAAGAACTATTGAAAAGCAAAATCAGTTCATCTCGTGTGCATTTTCTTTTCTAAAACTGACGAGTATCATTGGGTACGAAAAAATGGATTTTTTGTCATTTGTGAAGCATGTAGCTGTTTGAGAGAAGGTCACGAAAGAAAAACATGATAAGCCAATGCATGATTCAAAATTTAGGGTCCTTTTAGAAGGTGTTTCTAAAAAAAGAAATTTAATACCGTTTTCTATGAATAAAAATCTGTTTGATTCGGTTTAATAAAGAACTTTATTACCTATAGTTCAAAATGAAACATTTAGATTTGAATGACACTATAAATAAAATCAGAGAGAACGTGAGAGAGTCACAATTGCCTTGCTATCATAATGATTGTACACAATACTACGTATAAAATTGTTCCTTTTTTATGTATATTCACTAGTAGAATTAACTATTAATAAGTATCGGTATTTCGAATTGATTATCTTTCGTCGCATAACGTTATGAATGTTAACAGAATGATCTTTCACATATTAACATTGGCATACGACGGAAATTGATTGGAACATTGTTATTTTTAAGCAATACTCAATGATACTCTGATGACTACTCTTGAAAAATCAACTCTTTTCTATGATTTCGACATGAGCCTATCGTCAAAATTGATGTTGAACGAAATTATCGTTTTTTCCTGTACGAATAATATAATCCATAGAATAAAACTAGATCAATCTTTGAAGTAGAAATGTCAAAGTAAAGAAAAACTATGTCCACTTTCGTCAACAATATTTGAAAGTTTCTAGTTTTATGATAGAATTTATTTATCATCATTATTTATAATCTCGGTAACTAGAGAAATACATCACTTTTTACGTATTATAAAAGTCATCAATACATCATATAATTAACGAAAAGAATCTGTTGTTCTATAATTATTCTGATTGCATTGTGTACAACAATTTATCATCAAAAGCTTGTAATAAGCAAAAACTAATGATTTCTCTCTATCTACTAGACAACTGGATAATATAGATTTCATAAGTAGTTTAGAGAAAAGTAAATTTATCGTCCTTTTCGTAGATATCTGTTTCTTCGATAGACTGCCAAGAACGAATGCTTCACGTAACTTATTTTTGAAAAGTGAAAGTACATAAAAGAAATTTCTTTTGCATAAATTTAGTGAAAGTCTACTTATATTTTGCATCAATGTGTTCCTAGTAAACGGTAACGGATGAATTTAATTCATTGTCAAGTCATTTATTTTCAATTAAGAATTTTTTCCTGAGTAATTGAAACTTTTAATTTATTTGAACTTTTGACGTTTCAAACGATAATATAGTTCTTCTTCAGAAAATGTACGAAACAGAATTTGTTTGTACACGTATAAACTCTTTCTTTTTTTTTCTTTTTCTTTCAATAGGGGTACGAATATATGACCATAATAGTCTGGTTCAACAAAGTTGACTTTTCATCGTCCATACTACTATGAAAAGAAAAAGAAAAAGAGAAATAAACAAAAACTAAATATTTATATAAATGTATAAACAAATCCTTTATCGTACATTTTCTGAAGAAGGATGATATTATCGTTCGAAATGTTAGTTCAAATAAATTAAAACGTCCAATAATGCAAGAAGAGAAATCTTAATTGAAAATAAATGACAATAGCCTTTCTCAATCGAAAACAATAGTCACGTCATGCACTTTTATATCATTATTGAATCTTAATGCAACGTTCAAAATCGTGTGCAACGGAATCAATGATTTTTTTTTATAATAATTCGAATATGAACGTAAATTTCAGAGTAGAATACATTTTACACCTGTTGAAATCATATTCTTCTGAAAACTATATGAACAGTACCAATGTTCTATATTTTGTTGACATTCTCTTTATTCATTCAAATATCTACTCTAAAAACCATCAAATCCATTCGAGAATATGAATAGCTGTCTTCTCTATTTCTAGTCATCGTTTTGACAGTACTACTACAGTATTCACTTCACTTG
The DNA here is from genome assembly GCA_900239685.1 of Rotaria macrura. Lineage (NCBI taxonomy): Eukaryota > Metazoa > Rotifera > Eurotatoria > Philodinida > Philodinidae > Rotaria > Rotaria macrura. The sequence continues at coordinate 21,306 of OENT01002133.1, read as the reverse complement.
TTTAATATAGATTGCTCTTATCATTGGTTTAAGTATTTTCTTGGAATAAGCATGCTGCATTAGCTTAGTGCAAAGTATGTCCTAAGTAAATTACTAAAAGTAATTGAATCTATACGTTTTAAAAGCAATATTCTATGTATATATATTGAGTCAGAGCGTGTTTTTCAAGGTTATAAGATTGAATTCTTGACGTAAATAACATTTATATATATATATATATATGTTCGAGCTATAATAAAGCTTGAATAAATTGAAATTATTCTGTCTTATATATCAATTTTTTTTTGGTACACATAAATAGAAATACATTGAAAAGAAGAACTATATTTGGATTTGTTTTCTCCGCTGCTATGAAAGACGTTCGATTAGTGTTTGCTTTTATTATCGTTGTCTATTCTAATTCAATTATTTTCTTTAGTAATCGTATTCAGAAGAAAATAGAGTAATATAATAATCAAAAGAAAACTATTGTTTTCATCATATAGAAAGTCATCGATGTTCTTTGTTGTTCTAAGAATTCTATGATAAGATCTTATTCAATAAATTTAAAATAATAAAAGAACAATATAGTTATCTCAAAATAGAACAGATAACATCTTACTAAGATGTGCTTCATAAATTTTCGATATTGTTCTATAATGGATTATTTGCTTGAGTAGAACAAAAACGATATGTTAAACAATTCACTTTATCTTCTAATGAATCGATCGAATGTCATGAAAACTATTCATGAATAATGATATAATATTTAGAAATTTGCAATTGTATACAAGTGGAAGAAATTACATGCTTTAAGAATTTTTCATAATTACTATTTCATCTGCCACACTATTGTTCAATTTAGACTAAATGCTTAAGGCAAAATCTTTTATATTCTGATTTGACTTCTAAAATTCGAACTTGTTGCCCGAAATTCGAGACTTTGTGACATTATATAGAAAACATCTTCAAGGTATGTATTTCGTACAGAGACCAACGTCCTTCTTACAAAGATTGTTCTGCCGATTTAATCTCGAAATAAATATAACATTGTAATTCTTCAAGTAACAAAACATTTAAGATTTACATAGTTCCCATTTTATTAGACTAGTGTCCAAAATTTTAATATCTTTCGAAGAGAATATTGTTGTCGTGTCAAATTTTCAGAAAATTTTGTTTGAACTCATCTAAAGACACCTAGTCTTTTGCGACACCGTATATTTTCACAACATCTACGTTGTACGACGGCCTGTCCAAGCGTGACTGAATCACATTTTTTCTCCTTCTCTTTTCAATATCTCGATTTAATTAAGTCGGATTAAGACTTTCATATTCCCATATTATGTGAGCCGAGTTGCCCTACATGTACTGAAAGTTTCATCAAATTCGAAGCTTCCAGAGTTGCCTACGATTAAAATATCGGTGCGTTGCGGAATCAGCAAAATTGAGAGTTCCATTTCGACTGTCGCTCAAAGAAGGGGAAAACTTAGCTCAACTACAAATCTAAAGAAAAAATTTTCTCTAGAAAAGTTATAGCTCAGACGACGAGCTATCTGTATTAAAAAATGAAAAAATTGGAAAAAACATAATACTAATGTTTTAAGTGAAAAAACCGCTGTGACGGAATCACATTTTCGTCACGTAATCACAATTCACGAAATGACGATGTTTTATTAACGTTCACTTGTCCAGAAATTAAAAGATTGTTCGTCAGAATGTAGGTCTAGCAAAGTTAGGAGGACATTAAAACTTTCAGCTCAGATGAACAAATCATTATGGAAATATCTAGACTTTACAATATATGTACAGACCTATATGTGGAATAGCTTGCAGAACAATAGTTTTCAGTAAATTTTAAGTTTTTAAATAGCCGTAAGAGTTATGATAGGCATGTTTTACTGTAGATACTGTCAACCATGGGCTATTATTTCCTGTTATGGAAAGTGCCTCATCGATAATATATTTTTATTGGCACCTGGTGTTATTTTCAGAAGGAAGGCCCATGTGAATACTTGAAAAAATTCTCGATTACGTAGTTTCAATATGACCAAAAGATAGCCGATGCTTGGCAGTATTTACTGTAAAACCAGTTGTGTCATAACTGTCATTTTGTGTAGAAAATTAAAATTAACTGAGAACATTCCGAACATAGGTGGGTGCAAGTATTGCAAAGATTGTAGATCTTCATAATAACTTACCCATTTTAACTGAAATTTCCAGTTTCTTTCTAACTTTGATACATCTAACTATTCTGAGAATATCTATCAAGTTAGTGAGATTGATAGAAAATGTTCTGCCGAAAAACTGATCATGGTCTATATGCAGTACTTCATAAACGGCTCCTTCGATCCAAATAACAGAAACAACTGGAAATCATCGCAAAGCAACTACTATATTAACTATTCGTGGCTCTACAATGATTTCTACACATACTAACATCTCTTTGGGAGTATAATTTCAGAGAGAAACAATGTTTTTAAATTTTTGAAAAAAACATCATCATTTGATGGTGATTCCATCACGTCGTTTATGGCCCGTTAATATCGTCATAAGAATTAAAAATATGAACATATGATAGAGTGTAAAAATCTGTATTTTGAGCATTGCTTTAATAAAAAAAAAGGGTCGTACTCTTGGCTAAAAATGAATTACAGGAAAGTATTAAAGCAGCAATGAAACACAGCACCCTTCCCATGATTTCATAGGTTATTGAAAGTATGTTTAGCTCATGCGAGAGGCTTTGGAATAGGATTATTATTCTGTACGAAAAATTTGAAAACAAGAATTAATAATAAACTCGGACTTTTTCGTCTATGAGACACAACTCCTTCGTATAATTCATTTTTTCAAGAAAACGAATAGCTATGTAAATAAAAAATGCACTTCTGTATGTTATCGATTTCGCTCTACACGATAGTTACATTAGTTTTGCTTAATTTAGTAGGAAAACTTCGAACATCAAGGTGCACCGTTACGTGGACAGGCCGACGATGAATCAAAATTCAATGATGATTCATTCAGTGGCACCATGTCCTTCGGTAGTAAAAATTAAAAAGATAAAGAAGCAAAAACATTAATAAAACTGATATCTAGCTTATATTCAAATGTCACTCAAAAGTTTTTATTGAACACCGTCTAACGTACGATATCAACTGAAGATATTCGAACGTTGATTAGATAAATAGTCTGTCATATTTCTATCCGAAATGATTCTACATCATACTTTTAGCATGCAGTCTGTTTTTTGTTACTAGGAATTATCCAGTCGAATCATATGAATTTATCATATAACATATATATATATATATATATATATATATATGTTTAATAGAATAAAGATTCATCGTCCTCGTCACTCAAGACTATTGATCTTCAAGTATGATATATTGATGAAAAAAGTTGCATTGAATGGAATTCAAAGAAATCAATAACTTTCAGTCGTAACATTCATAGTTCTTTTTTTAATAATCTATTGTTTATTTTATCATGTTTTTGAGTAATTTACAATCAAAAGTAGAGTTCATGAGAAAGAAGATGCACAATCGATGTTTCACACAACCCTTTTTACCATATAATGTCTTTAGATGCACAACACATTGATGTTAATACAGAAGAGTATATAATCATGGTAAAGAAGATGACAGAGAGGAAGTGCAGAAGGAGTAAATAAAACAAATAGAGAATAGAACTTATTGCCAAACATGATGATAGTACGTGAAGAGACACATAAGAAGTTACATAGGAAACAAATCGAAGACAAGAGTACGTATTTTAGAACTTGAAAAAAGAAGTGGAAATAGAAGGAAAAAAAGATAAATAAATATATACGACTACATTTTATTAGAGATATATTTTAAAACAAACACGTTAATCATAGTGATGGAGCTAGCATTACATTCATAATAATTATATAAAATAAAGTAAAAGAACTATGTTGATAATTGATCATTTCCTAGCAGATATATTTCCCCATAGTATTTTAACTGCATTCAAATGAGTAAATATTCAACTGATACACCGAAATCTCACTGAAATAAAAGTAATTCATTATTTTATTATACGGTGTGAGCGTCTTTTAATGTAAAAGAAATCTCAAGAAGGAAAATAACAGTTTTTATTTTTGCCAGTCTTGTCGACAGTAAATTAGTAGGCATGGTAAACAAAAAAAACATCTAGTATCTTGTGGGAATGAATTCTGTGAATTCTTTTTATAAACATCTTTTGTTTTCGTCATTTTATGCTCGTTCTTATTAAGAGAGGTGTGAGCCAATACATCGATCAGTAGCAACGCCTGATTTTAGTATTCCTTTTTTTGTTGTTCGTCAAACGGGGAATGTAAGTTTCAGAGAGCTTTTCACGGCTTAAAGAGCATTCAAATCGAGAAAAGATCAGTAAAAAATGCGTCGTAAAAAATCTGGCAAGAAGTGTACCCTTCAATCAAGCAGTGTTAAAATTCTGTAATCCATCGAGCAGTGTTCGACATTAATTTCTCAATGACTATTTTCGGCAACGACGATTAGTCGATCGGCTTATATACTTAGATATATAGACCCATGAGATTTTCATACATTTTTTCTTTTTCTCTAATCTTTTGCATTTGAAGAAGAACACGAATATCGAGCTCCAGTATCCTAGAGACATAACAATTAGCACAGTATGACATGACTTCTAATTAAAAAATAAAAATGTCATCAAAGGTACGATTGGCCAATTGTATAAAAATATGAAGCTGTTACATAAGCATAGCTTAATGTATATAACAATAAGACAAACTTTGGGAACACTAATATTTTATGCCGTTCTCGTTTCCGTTTTGGTATACTAGAGAGACGAAGAGAAAAAGAAAGGCGCTCCCATAGGACTGTAATAGAACATTCTACTAAAATATTACTTGGAAACTTTTCTTTTCATGAATGATTTCGTATTCTGTTAGTTCAGTCTAAAACTGATGCAAGCTATATTCAGACAGACAAGCGTATAAATATATATAAGGTAGATTTCAAATAAAAACTAAATACTGTTATCTTTTATTTTTAGCCGTTAGAAAGAAAAGATTTGTGTGTAGTATTAATTACGAGCAATGTATCACTCGATCCATGTTTATACTAATCGATCATTTGGTAGCATAGTTTAACATGTGTGCTGTAAGTTGCAGAACACAACGAATCATAACACAGAGGAAGAAGCTAATAATAAAAATCTGCCGTATATCTATGACCCAGGAATCCAGGCATCCCACAAGATAACTTCCGAAACGATCATGTATTTTTATACAACTGAGCTTTCGCTAGAAATAACTCAAAACTGAAATCATTGTTTTTCTTCTTTGACTGATGTTAGAATGTGTAGAATTATAGATATGCGACATCTACAAATTCATATAGGTCCTGTTTTCAATATATTCGATAAATATAAGATCATTCTTTAAAATAATTTCAACTAAAGAATATCTGATATTGCATATATTTGAATATGAGCATCCATAGTCGAGTGTTTAAGAGTTATTGGCCTGTTTTGTTAAAGTTTAATAATGATTATTCATCGATCATACATCCAATCATGTATTTTTAGAATTTGTTGATTCTCTGTTATTTAGTCGCTTGACGAATATTATCATCGTCGACGTTTGTTCTTTTACAAGATTGGACTTTTTTTGACTGTGTTAATTTTCATCATCTTGTACGTTTTGTGTCATTCGAATAAATAAATAAAACCATGGCTGCAATACGAAAAAAACTTGTTATAGTTGGGGATGGTGCTTGTGGTAAGAAAATAAATTTAAAAAAGAATCGTTTTTCTATTCATATTCTCTATTTTAGGTAAAACATGCTTGTTAATTGTATTCAGTAAGGATCAATTTCCAGAAGTATACGTTCCAACTGTCTTTGAAAATTATGTATCTGATATTGAAATTGATGGAAAACAAGTCAGTTTTGTTTAAAACAAAAACAGATTTATCTATGCATTTCTGTAATTATTCAAATAGATTGAATTAGCTTTATGGGATACAGCTGGACAAGAAGACTACGATCGATTAAGACCACTTTCATATCCGGATACGGATGTTATTCTCATGTGTTTTGCTATCGATAGTCCAGACAGTCTTGAAAATATTCCTGAGGTATGAGAGATAAAGAAGCGAAAAAAAAAGCTTTTTATTTTCCTCAGACATAATCATTTAAATATTTATTAGAAATGGACACCTGAATGTAAACATTTTTGCCCAAATGTTCCAATTGTTCTCGTCGGTATGTATATGATAATAAACGAAAGACATCTATTTCAATTATCCTAATATTTGATTGGAAGGTATACAAAAAGAATGCTATGAGAATCAAATCGTAGTAATAAAGAGTGTAATAATTTAGTTAAAGCGGAACATATGAATCAGGTCAAAGTTCGATCTAGAAATGAAATATCCAGGCATGTTTTTTATTTCGAAAGTAGTTCTGATCAAATTCATAAAACAACAATATGCTTTATCATTCATCGAAATGGTTTCTGTGGATTATATAGATTCACGAAAGAACTATTTTATCTAGGCTTTTCCTTCAAGAGTAATTTGTTAAGCCTTTGCGATGATGAAAAGTCGACTTTTGGAAGCTAACTTATTGTTTACTTAACTAGCTTGATCGAGGTACACATACAACAAATATAGATTTCATGGAGCTGGAAATCTTTATCTATCTTTAGTTGATTAGAACGATTTTGTTTATGGAATCAATGTTTTTGGTAGCATAATATTCTTTCGAATGACACAAAGATTTTCATTTTATGATACATCAAATAATAGGAAAATAAACAAATAGAAATAACTATACGTTGATTTTTTGTCTGAGATTAGCTGTAACCTTCTACTCGTCATTTTTTCATGTTTACAAAGGGTGACACATTCTGGTGAAGCATTACATCTGGTCCTGGCTACATATCGACATAAAGTCCTAGATTCTTCGAGCATATATACATCTAATAAGAAATAGAATGTGCGCAAAGTCGAGATCTGACATAGCACCGCATCATGATAACAAAGTTTGCTGCACGTGATTAAATATTTACAAAAAATAAAAAGAAAACTAATGACACATTTAAGATTTAGAAATTTTAATTGTGACAAGAAAAACAAGTCACATTTTTATTTTTTGAATTCTTTGTTTTAGGCAATAAGAAAGATCTTCGTAATGATGAAACAACAAAAAGGGAATTAATGAAAATGAAACAAGAACCGGTTCGTTCTGAATCCGGAAGAACTATGGCCGAAAAAATCGGTGCTGTAGGCTATCTTGAATGTTCTGCTAAAACAAAAGAAGGTACTGGAGAACAAAATAAAACTCTTCTATTTTGATTGATTTATTAAAATTGTTTTCTTTATTTTCTCAGGTGTTCGTGAAGTGTTCGAATATGCAGCACGAGCTGCATTAGCTCGTAAAAAGAAGCGTAAACACTTCTGCTCATTGATTTAAGCGAAAAGAAAAAAAACTTAACAAAACTATACATGAATTGATTGTTATTGCTATTGTGTATTTAAGCGGGCCTGATAAAATACTCTTCTTGACGCTACTACACCTAGTTTCTTTGTCTTGTAACACACGCACGCACACACACATATATATATATATATATACATATACATTAAAACAAACCGTTGTCTTGTATAAATATCGTTTCTTTTTTTTTCTTATTCTTGTGATTCATTGTATGTTTCGCTTTTTTTTCTAAATTTATTCATACAAAGAAAAAACAGAGAAGAGAATGTCTTATTTAAATTGAAGAACAAAGTTGGATCTTATTATTTGAATTCAATATGATTATGTTAAATGTATTGTATTCGAATTCTCATTGCTTGCTACTTTGGATTAAAATTGCTTTTGTCAATTTAATAAAATGGATATGAGAGAGGACGAGAATATTATCTGAATTAGATGTATGATCGGGATTTAATAGAATTTGACTGTTTTAAATTCATTAGAATGTTGAATGATGTCATTTAAATTCATCGGATAAGATTTGTTGAGGTCACATACTAGATTAGAAAGGTATATGTGTATATTTATGAAAGAGAAATAAGTTATTCATGATCAATTATTCATCTTGTTCTGAATCATATTGTAATAGTGCAGTAATTTATGAGCAAAGTATTATGATCTTCAATTGAATGATAACGATCGTTGACTAATTTATGTGTATATATTTATTTGTCATGTAAGTAAGTCTTTATTGAATGTTGACTAAGTGTTCGTCTTGTACAAAATATAAATCAACTTTTTATTCAGTTGAAGTATATTTTAAGCACGTAGTATTAATAATAAATAATCTCTGTAATTATTATCTTTATGAATGTGATTTGTTTGAATCAAATTTTTATACTCAACATCTATACATGATCAAGTCTTCATTCACAGATAGTTGTCAACGACATCACAGTTCCTATGGTGTTAGTAATTAAGTTGTGTCAATATCTGTGATATTGATTTAAGAAAAAAACAGACATACACATTTTTAATAGAGAATCACTGAGAAGTCTTTATTCGTTTTGTCTAATACAGATGTATCTATGATACGAGTAAGAAAGTTATTAGTCCCGACATGTTTGTTACAACTGAGAGGAAATTAAGCGTTCATACTTTGATAATAAATAATGGGATAGTAAACGAACCGAGTTTGTTGCAAATATTTCAAATTGGAAAACTATATAAAAGTTATTTAATAATTAATTGAATATCTGCTATGTTAAATGATTTCAGTTTGTCTCATAATAATTAGAAGTTTTCTTTTGAGTCGAAAGAATTTTGTACTAAAAAAAAAACAGCTTGTTCTATCGTGTCATTACAATATAATGTAACGTATCCATTTCTAGTGATGACTAACACACAATAGAGATGAATCACCTTTTCAAGAATAACAACGTTTTCATAAGGAATCTAAATTCAATATCTCTGCTTAGGAATTCAAGAGTACTAATCATTAGGTCTCTATCCCTATTGACTAGTTTCGATATGGTTATTTTTTAGTATATTAATATTCATGCATTAATAATCAATGTGTTTTACTAGTATATGTTACATAAACTAATAATGTCTATGTTAACAATCTTCCTATTAGATAAACAAGAGGTATTAAATTAAGATCGAGCCATTTAATAGTTGTCCAAATATCTATCTTCGACATCATTCGTCGTTTTAAAATTTTGTATCATTGATTTCATTCTTTTGATATTCGTATATGTTGAGAAAATGCCAATAGAGATTAATTCAAAATAATCAACAGTATCATTGTGCAATGGTCTAAGAAAAATTGTACTGTAAAAAAAGATTATCCAGTCAAGTCAACGATTATCATTAAGATTCATTCTAGTGGTCAATGAATGTTTTTATACGATTCTTTTTAATCATATACATTGTAAACCTTCACAAAGATTTCATGGGGCATCCTTCAAAAGATATTCGAACAACTGCAAAAATGAAATCCCATAAATTTATTCTTACACTATCGTTTTTCATCACGTGATTAGATTTGTAATCTTGTGTTTGAAGAGTAAAAGTGAACTGAAAACATTCTGTCGTTGAAAGTAAGAAACTGATTGGATTTATAAATCCGTCATTAAACAACTCGAGAATGGATCATAACACTTCATTCAAATTAAGAAGATCTTCATTTTAATAGAACATCGTAGCAGTTGATGATTATATGTCTCTAATATTCATTCTTGTCAGAAGACCTAAAAAGAAATGTACTACATCAGTACGAGAACTCAATATCGTCCTTTTTAATTGAGCTAAGAGGTATATTCATTTGGAATGTTGTGAATCATGAACCAGAAAAAAGTTACGAGAGGAGACATGGATCTTTCCAGTTTTCTCCTGATAAATTTCTACATTTGGAAACCCTTCGATAGAATTTGAGATAGTGCTGTGTAAACACGTTGAATTTCATTGACAGTAGCAGAAAAAGCAAATAGTAACTATTTCAAATAAAGTCAATGCAAAAGTAAATATCCATTTATAGAATAGTGGATTATATCATGATTATAATTAGTCACAAGTAATTTGTTAAGTGTTCGTAACTTGATTAGAAACAATTTGACAATATTCAAGGCTTCTATGTAATTTCATGTTTCGTCTCACCATAGATACTGACGGGAAACGATATACTCATAGATACAGCGAATCACATCGGTTATTTATACCGTAAAAAACGAGAACCATCAAAAATCCATACTAACATTAGCCATGTCAGCCACGAATTATACGACAATCACAAATAATTACCATCGTGATCATATTGAGAAAAGTTATTGTCGTATTGAGTTCTCAATTCGAAAGATTCCAATAATGAAAGTCTTGAAAAAAAGATCATGAATAGATACAAAACGATGGTTGAATACGAGTATCAAGTTTACAAGCACGATTGTAAGTATCTCAAATGTTCAAGCATAGATGAATCATTGTTCAATGAATCTTTGGAACGTCTTGAATTGTTCATCATGATGCAGAAAACAATCGTACTTTCAATTTCTGAAATAAAATCAGTAGATCTAGATAGTCGATTCTAATGCAAAAATACGGTTGTTTGTATTCGTACATTCTTGATTTATCATAAGTAATTTTTCTTTGTACTTTATTTTTAAATCAGTGTATTTAAATCGTTTTGATGTCTCCAATAAAATAAAGTAAATTAAGATCAACGATTGACGATATGTACTTTTACATTATTAATTGTTAGAAGATATACAGTGAAAGGATTGTTCGAAATGCTTCTTGTTAGAAAATTTGTTGGCAAGTTGTGAAAAATGTTCAGATTTTTTTTTAGAAATAAATAGATTTCTGCAAAATAGCTAAATCAATGAAAGCTGCATCATAAATGTTTCGCTGTTACTGATGATTAAACTTTGTTTTGTATGGCTCGTTACAGTTAAGGCAATGAGTCATTCATCTCGATTGACCGAAAGACAACCATGAACATAGTTTGAAGCTTAAGTTCGTATTGCAGCATGGATAACAAAAGTACTGGAAAATAAATGAAATAAGTAAAAACTAGTTTCTGTTAGAAGATCATTAGTTCGTACTCAATCCAAACAAAGACTATTGTTTCTTAAAAATACCTGTCTTATTTCAGATATAATTTGTAATCTTCTCCAAAAAACTTGAATCATTACTGAAATGAAATAATTACATGGATGGTGTAAATTATTATTTGAAGATATTTATCATCTCAATTATGAGACAATTCTACAAATGACAAGAATCTTCTATATAAACTTCTTTTCTTCGAAACAATTAACCCGATCATAAAATACAATCAGCCTTACTCCATATAAAAGATTCTTTGATAATTCACCGGTTCTATTTTAAAATATGATACGTTCTAGTACTTCATCATTTCCTGCATATTGTCTTCAATTGCACATGAATCGTATTGAAAGAATATAATAGAATAACAATCTCAAGTTACACAAAGAACAATTGTTTCGTAATACTTTGAATGCTTAATAACAAAAATGGTTCCATTGAATCATTTCAAACGGATGTATAAGCAATCTATAGACGTCATGAACTTAGTGATGAAAGCGTACATGAAACAAAGAAGACAATTATTGAAGAGTATTTCTCAGAAATTCACATGATCATTTATCTCTTTTTATAAAACTAGACTGCCGTATTATGTAGACATTTTCAATCATAGTCAATTGATGAATCGAACATTCATCACAACATATCCACTAATGCTATTCGTTCGAGTTCGTTTTGACTTGAGAATAAATTTTAAAACAATACTTTTCAAATATTCACCCTATTTTCTACGATAAAAATATTTCTTCGGGCACGATTGGATTAGAATATGGTGGACGGTCAAATAGGTTAAACTATGAAGTTTTCTAAATCTTGTATAATGAATAGGTCGAATCACTCAACAAAACTAAACTGATTTTAGATTTATTTTGTGATTATTTCTAATGTTGATATGAGATTGAAAACTCGTCATTTCAATGTGCACCTGGGAAATTCTTGCACAATGAATGCATACATCCTGAAAAACTATATTTCTCAGTAATGTATATGAATGGTAAAATGATTTGACAATAGATTGATGCAAGGAATCAATGTTGAATCATCGAAAGTATACATCGATTTGATGCATGAAAATATCAACATTCTGATTGGAAATCACTCGTTTTTGAAATAAATCCATTGGAAAATTTTATTTCTAAAGATTCTAAAAAGAGTCAAATTTGTTTAAGTGCAATCGACAAATATGACAAGCATGTTTTATATATTTTTTTAAAAGCTGCCTATACTTTCAATGATTTTTTCTTTCTCCTTGATGAATACAGATATAGTAAGAGTAGATTCAATACTCGTTACTTTCTCTTTTTTTGATGTCTGATATTACTCTGAGTTATGATAGAGATATTGAAAACATAAATTGTTCTATTTCATTCATTTTAAACGAAATCTATATCATGATTATGATGTACACTTGGCATAACTACGTATCTTGGAAAGCAAACATCTGTACATCATAATTCACGGGAATACTGTTAAGTTTGATTACATGAAGATGTTCTTGTGTTTTTTTCTGAGTACTCAACCACAATAAATAAGAATGATAAACACAAAACAACTACAAAATTACAATGGATCAACGGACGAATTCATATGTTTCCTTTTTACTGTCGGCATGATTCATGTTTTGTCAGTCGTGCCTGTATATAGAGACGTGCCAGTTATCAAAATTTTTACAGGGCTGGTTACAGGGTATCAGCAGTGTAACCTGTGAACCTCTAACTAGTATTATGTAATAGATGCTGTCGACTTCTTTCCAGAATTATTTGATAAGAAAAGGCTAAAACTTATAGGGAATTAAAAATCAATTTAGATTAGTCGCAACTGCATTCAATAGAAATAATAGATATGTACTTCAGTAGTATATTCTTTGTCTTTATGAACATTGACAATTGATTCTATTGTGCATATATTATTTTTCTGATTTTGAGCTTTATTATTTTTATTCTCTTGTCCATTACTATAATTAATTTATCGTCGGGAAGGATAAAGATATGTTGCACTCTCGATAACATTCTGTAGCGTATATTCTTAAGAAGATCACTATGCATAACTTCATATTCGGAAGTCCTGTAAATTCGACTAAATCATAGCGTGTTTTTAACTCACCAGGTCGAATATTAGAAAAAAAAGGATAACTATGAAATCCTGATATTGTTGATGATCTTTTAATGATAAAAAATTTTCGCAATGAATGATGTCATGCTTATTACTTTGTGATTGAAATAAATTGGATAAAATCACATAATATACTCATGTGAAAGTTTGAATTTTTCTCAATTATAAAAATCTACACGGCAGGTTACAGGTGGCCAAAATCTTGCAACCTGCAACTCAGCTCTCTACCTATATAAAAGTGAATGATGTTAAGTAAGAAAGTACATTGAAAGTAAGCGCTATGGGAAAAGTAATAGTTAAACATTCTCTTTATCTTCTTCTTTTCCTCAGGGTCATGTTTGGATATCGTCAAGCGTATTGGTTTCAATCTGTTCGTAGTAGCTTGCAGTTTTATGAGTTTGGATGAGTAAAAAGTTTAGAAAAATCAGTCTAACTATCATCTTCATATTCAGATGATTAAAATCAAATGAATGTTAAAGAAGCCATTCTAAAGAAGTATTGCTTCTTGAATTTGACAAAAAATATTCTTCTAATCACGCAAAAGAATGATGTTCCTGAAATGATGAATCCTAATTTAGTTGATAGATAAAACTCCATAAAGAATAAGTAAAAAGGGTCAGATGCAGATTCAAGATTGTGAGTAAGAGAGTTTGTCGCATTAAATTCTATCATTATCAACATTTTTATCTTTGAACATGTGCATATAAATCTTTCTTTCCATGGTTTTATGTTCGAAAGAATTCGGTTAAATCATCGAAATTGCGCGTTTGCTTGATCTAGCATCTAAATATACATGTAGTTAAATCTCGAGATACACACGGAAACTGATGCCATACATTCACTATAGTTAATGCTTGTAGAACTTGATTCTAAACGGAGTCACTCCACTAAAGATCTAACTATGCAGACTTTCAGACGAAACTGTGAGGGTTTTTGTAAAAGTAGTGTGCAAGTAATCAGCCAGTAGATCACTGTCATGTTCTCTATGTTGAATAGATGGTCTATCTATAAAAATCGTTAGTATTCATTAGGAAAAGGTGTAAACGATAATATTAAAATTTAAAAAGGGAGTACCTGCGGATCAAAAACATATTTAACCAAGTTTGAATATCCTTCGACAAAGAATACTAAATGTCCTTGAAATCTAAAATGTACTGCATATACGACCAAATTGCGTTTGATTTCATTGCTGACATGTTTATACATACGTATACACATGCAGATGCCATTAACAATAATTATCCGTTAGAAAGACAAACTAAACATATGATTATCATTAAAATCAAGTCATTGGAATCATTTATTCTAAGCATTGTTTGTTACACAAATAACTAATAGACAAACAGTAATTAGTTATTGTAATTACTATTTTCTATGTTACTTTCAAATTGATATACTTATCTAAAATTTTCTATTCACTAGAGATGCATAACGAAAAAGCAAAAACAATTATAAACAAAGATTTACTTATGTGTTTTACTAACTTCATCATAGCATGATGACTCACAGAGCGTGAAAGTTTTTACTAAAAAATTATTATGTTACATTCGAAAACTGACTTTTATCTTGCAGATTAGTCTGATTCGACATGTACTATACAACCTTTCGTATTTGAATAATTCGATTCAATGAAATTATAAATATCAATTGATTGAATATTTAACTTTTATAAAAAATTTCATTCTTAAAATATAGTTTTTGAAAAACCGTTCGATATTCTTTTACTAATTCGTTATTTCGTCATTAAATATGTGTTATTCCAACAATGAATATTGATAACTAATGAATAGTTATTCGAAGAAAATCTTCGATAACATCATGATCATTTACATGTGTCAAATTCGTTGGTGTGTTATACAACTCATTAATATTCATACAAGTTATATTCATTGATTCAGCTGTTTTCATCGAAAACAAAATCAATTCTTTATTCTTCATCGAGCAAGTGACATATCATCTACAGTATGAAGTAGTTAATCATGCATGTTGTAATTATGTATTCGATAACATCTCTTTCCAAGGTGTGCTAATTCTGATTGGTTATCCATTGTGTACCTTCGATCAAATCAAACATACACAACACAAAGACTTGAAGGTGTGAACATTGTTTGAAAATTTTAAAAATTTCACTCTAAAACAAAAGGATAACGATATAAATCCTCATGACGCGTTCAAATACTAACATTGAACATTCACCATCTTGTACATCATCTTCATCGTCATTGTCAGCGATAGCAAATTCTTCTTCGACTGAACCAAAAGATATTATTCATCAAAATGAATTATCCATACAAAAATTTCTATTAGAATTACAAGATGATCTTAAGCAAACAAAAGAATGTTATCATACAAGTCGAGATTCATGGCTTGCCATTCAACAACAACAACAACAGCAACAACAACAACAAAAATCTTCAACATCATCAGATGAAAATTCAAAATCACAATCATTAAAAACTAGTTTTACACAAGCACTTACAAATGTTCAACATGAAATCGATATGTATCAGACAGCTTTAGCAAAAATATCTCAAATTCGACAATTACAAATTGATATTGCTAATGTTACTAAGAACCATATCGATAGTAATCGTAGTCATATAACACGAAGGGGTTTAGCTGATCTACTTTCACATATGGCTTATGTGTTAAAGATTTGGTATGGAAGTGAATATGACGGAAACATCTCAGATAAAGTAAATATTACGAAAGAATCCATTGTTTTGAGATATTTACTTCAGCTAGCTTTCTTCCACGATAATTACTGACTGATGTAACTCATCGTAGAGGACTTCACCTTTGCTCACGTATGATTATGTTTCATAAAATAACTTTCGTATAGGAATATTGATCGAACGAAATTTGTGCTACTGTTTACAATAATCACTTGAGATAATGAAAATAATTTGAAATTCTATTCGAAACTATGATAATTAACCAAGGAAATGCTATCTTTTTTTTGTACAAGAAGACAGCTTTTTTCTGATCTGGTCGATAGTCTCAGTCGGACATCATCATTTAAAGAGAACGAATATTGAACTTGAAATCTATTGAAATATTTAAATAAGATGTTTGCTTCATTTTTTCTAGGGTGATGTTCCACCACCATTGTGTGGTGCTATACCAGCTGCATCTAATCATGTATGTAATGTTGGTGATCTTATAGCAGGCTACGTTGAAAGTGATGATGGTGATGAAAATTGGATTTTAGCTGAAGTTGCTCATGTTTACCCGAATAAAACTAAATATGATATTGTTGATATTGATGCCGAACCGGGTAAAGGACATTATTATAATATAAGTAAACGACATGTTATACCATTGCCACAATGGCGTGCTTGTCCATTAACATGTCCTCAAGCATTATTTTCACCACGTACTATTGTACTTGCACTCTATCCTCAAACATCATGTTTTTATAAAGGCATTGTTGAAAGTATACCAAAAATAGGAAAAGATTCGTACAGTATAATATTTGAAGATTCATCTTACAATAGTGGTTATTCACCTGAATTTGATGTTCCACAAATGTTTGTTGTTGCTTATAAATATATAAAAATCTGATTCATTTGTTTTCAATTGCATGTTAATTGTTTTTCTTCTCGTTTTTTTCCAACTGCATAAATTCTGTTGCATAAAAAATTTCGAATAGCTTAGCACATTTTTTGTTTTATTAAACTTCTTTACAAATAAATATTATTTTCATCTTTTTTTTAAGATGATGTTAAAGAATAACCTGAATAGAGGATATTATTTTGCTTGCTCCTTCGGCAAAATCAATTCCCAATTTTTCATGATGCTTCTTTTTCGCAATAGATAATTCACTGAACACGCACAGAGAGTTCTACATCATTCTGATTTGATCATGGTCTACTTTTGTCAACAACATGAATGTTCATCCAACTAGATCATTAACAAGTGTAACTAAAACTTTTATAATACCAAGAGTAGACGATAATTTTACTTTCTTCCTCTATTTCCTATCTATCTATCTTGTTAGAAACTAATCATAGAATATCAATACTAAAGCCACAAAAATAATTCCAATCATCTTGTTGAATACAAAAGAGAACAAGTGGAATTATTCACCTTAGACTTTAACGTAGAGTACACGAAGAAAGTTCCAAAGGAAAAATAAGATAAGATAAATGTGACATTCATTATCGGTTCTTTGACAGGAATTATTTCTATTCAAATATAGAACTACGAAACATAATGTCATCTTAATCATACGATAGGAGAACATAATTTGCCTCTGAATGTGAGTACGAAAAATATCCAACGCCTTATTCCCCACTGAAATTAAACAGAGATAATTACGATGCACGAACCAAATGTATAAGTTGCTAAAAAGAATCGGAATCATACAATGAATTGTTTTCTTTGCAATTTGAGCAAGGAACTGACTGGATATCGATGATATTAGTTTATTAATATTTTACGTTTTTCAATTCTTTTTAATGTTCTCAAGCTAAAAAATTGTTATGTAACATGCTCAGTTAACTACGTCGATCTAGATTTATATTTACGACATTTGACATTTTTATGATGCATTCACGTATTGATGACCTGGAAATAATTTTTTTTTCTTTTATCATAGTATATTCACATGAAAAAGCTCACCTACTCAACTTACTTCTATATATATGTATGTTCATGAATTTTAAATATCGGAAGATTAACGAACTGTCAGAAATGCATGTGTCTCTTTTGTTTGTCTTGTTAAGATGGTCTTACAGAGTAAAGCTACTTGCACACAATACGCATGAGAAATAAAAAACAGATTAGCTGATATGTAGGTGCATGCAGTGGTTGGTAAAAAGTGTAAATGGTTTTCACAAAGAGAAGCGTAAACATCGTCACTAATTAAACATCTACATTAAAATATGAAAAGAATTGAATTGATTGTTTTAGACTTGAACAGGAATGTATCATAGAATAATGTCACAAATGTTTAAGATTCAAAAAAACTGATGAGTATAAATTATATGTAACTACATCTAATAGAAATTATATTGAGTAGCCATCATGTTCGTAAGCAAAAGAAAAAAAAGTTTCAAATAATTAAGACAAAATCAGACACGATGAAAAAAAGAATAAAAACCTTGATAATAAGACAGAGAAAAAGACGACTTGCTCGCTTTTGTTCTGAGAAAATATTCTTTTTTTCTCTCAGACAAACAATGAATCAATTACAGAAAATTCACTTTGAACAAAAAGAAAAAATAATGCAGACAAGTAGCTAATAAAGAATATGAAAAAAATCCATCTGATCTAATCTCATATTGTTCTGATCATGCTTTAATGACTTCAGCATAATACAAATTCCTTTTAGGTTTGCCAAAGAAATAATCATGGATTAAATAATGATGATGATAAAATGACGTTATTCAATATGAATAAAAATTAGTTACAATAGAAAAAAGGAAAACAATAGTCTACATATAATTAATAAACCGAAAAATTATATTTTGATGGGATCAAATTCTCGTGTAAATGTAACTCAAAAAAAGGATATTCTTCATCTGGGTTTTCTGTTGTTTTTATATGTTTGTCAAAATTACGGTGTATTCTATGTTGCATAGAAATAAAAAATTGAATAATGGATCATAGTAGAAAATAGGAGAAAAAGGGAAACACAATTTCTCTTTATATGTGTATCTTGAGGGTGATTCACATCCGTTTAGACACCCATTGGATGAGCTATCATGCAAGAAAGAAAAGCGGAATCGTTTCGGGCTAGGCTATTTTCATTGCCTTCTAAGATTTTTCTTTATAGCTAACGTTGATTTTCTATGTAGCGTTAAGGTTTTGCTTCGTTGTATATGTGTAATACTGTGTAACTCCGATGAAAATCGGCTCTATGCGTTCGAGTAATGCAAGCATCATGCTCTCCCTCTGTTCTTTTCGCGTCACTTGACGAAGAGGAGAAGGGAGGAGAATGAATTGCAAAAGACTGTCAATTCTTCCTCTGTATCTCTCTCTCCGTGTCTCTGTCTCATTTATTACTTCTCTAGGATTCCTTGCCTCTAGTTAGTATTACGTATAAACAACAACAACAACAACAACAACAACAACAAAATCTAGCAGATATTCTTCTTGATCTTCTATGTCATTTTCATATTCATACATTGGTGTGTTTTAAGATGTTCTTCTATCTGTTATATAATGGTTGGTTAGATACACATTTGATATAAGTTAACCTTGAACGCAAGACAAGATAAATGTGTTAGAGACAAGAAACGCGTACAGACAATACATAGCTTATGAAATATCATTTTTGCTCTCGTATCATCGACGTTCACGTGTAAACACAAAACAACATGAACCATCCCATATTAGCACAGGTAGGAATAATTATCTAACTCGAATTTTCTCCTTGATCCGTTAATAATTCAGTTATGTTTATTATTCTCATTTTGTTCTACACATTTTCTGAGAAATCTATCTACATCCAATTGACATTTGATTTTATCTATGTATAATTCATTACTTTCGAGATAATGTTTGTTCTTTGATGACCTTCTGCTATATTACTTGAGACATGATGTTGTTCTTTCTTTGTTTTGATAGAAAAATAAAAACAAAATGAATTTCGTCGGCCATGTAAAATGTTGATTAATTCATTTCGTATTTTCCCTTGATATAGACACATTGATTTTTAAGGCTATTTGAATAAACTACTACCGTGTTATATTGATAATAAATTGTTACGATATAGTGACAATCAATTATAGAAGAATATTAAAAACTAAAGCAATTATGAAAATGTTATGTCGTAAATAAATGAATCAATAGATCAAATATGACAAGAGATAAGAAATAGAAAAATCAATGAACGAAATGGATTGAAGAGAAAAAACATCGTTGAAGGCCATCAGGCACCATATATTCGAATGAATGCATCTTATTTAATAGAATTATTTCTAACAAATATGACAAAAAAAAAGAATAGAGAAGATATGACAATCGATACATGTATATATATAAACGTGTGTGTTTTGATTACTATGAATATTAGAAAAAAAAGTACCAAAAGCAGCATGTGGCACACAACTATGAGTCGTTTTAATCATTTAGTATTTCAAGATGACGCTAATTGTGTTAATACGAATTTTGAGGTTTTTTTCATTGATTGAATTTGCATTAATTAAAACAAATTCTTGTATTTAGATTGTTCCTCAAGTAGCAGCTCTGTCCGATCGAGCTGATAAAATGAAAATGATTGCTAAATTATCACTATCACCAGGTCAATGAACTTTTCAAAATTTAAAAACAATCGAATACAAAAAATTAAGAAATTTCTTTATCATTTGTTTCTGTGTTTTTCATTGTAGTTGATAAATCAGCATTGAAAATACAAGCAGCATTTCGTAAACATCAAGCTCGACTCAAACTTAAAAAGCAAGCTGCATGGCAAATACATGAAAAACTTGAATATTCTAGTGAACAGACTGAAGCCAAAGTAAAAAATCGTCGGTTTCGATTTAATTACTTTTATTATTTCTTTAAACTAGCTTAAAGATATGTTTGAAAAATTACTCAAAGCTTCTGACATCCTTTCACCGTCTGTAACTAAACTACTTCACAAGGCTGGATTACCTGTTGGTAAAATATCATAGAAATACTTTGTTTGATTTCGTAAGAATGATAAAAATCAGGGTTTCTTTTCTTCTTCTTTCTTTTGTACAGAAGAAAAAGAACTTTTAAGATTAACGAATCCGGACAATATTCGAGTTGAAGCAAGTTATCATGGACCACGTAATGTATCTCTAGAAGATTAATTAATCATTAAAATTTTCCTTTATCTGTTTTTCAGGCATTGAAGGACCCATAACACGAAAAATATTTGTTGATTTGATCGAAGCTTTCCAACGTGGTCAGGTACGTAGAAACAATCGAGTCGTTTATTTCTTTTTTTTTTCTGTGATTTTTTCAGCTATTACATAATGTACATGTAAAATAGAAAAATAAGAACAGAAAATAATTTTATTTCTACTCGATTCAATGTGAATTAATTTGTTTGTTCTTTTGTTCGATTCTGTCTCATGTGTTTTCTCTTGAAAAATTATTTTACTATATAAGTATGCATATTATGATTTAATTAGCATGCTTATATACAATTACCGAAGGTGAGATGTCAATATGA
>OENT01002132.1:12145-27585 GCA_900239685.1 Rotaria macrura | reverse complement strand
AGAAAAAGTTCTCGCAATCTTTGAAGTCCTGATGGGTCAGCTCCATGTTTTGAATACTAATTCAGAATATAATAAGACGTGTGATTCGATCTGTATTTGTGACCAACTCTGCTCAATATTAAAAATCATCTTCAGACCATAAAATTGTATTGCGATCATTTCTCACTCTTCAGTTTGCTATTCTGATAACAAGACACAAATAAGTAGAGTCGCTTCGATTTAATAATGAGTTCTCATGTAATTAGATATACCATAAGTAGATCAATATACTGTTTTGTTTTTGGTACATCGACAGTTGAACTTTCGATATTCGAGTCTGAATTCAATAAAGAATACGAGAAAATAATATAATTCCAACAAACTCACTGAGATGGATCATGCAATGTTGTAGTACTATTCGCAATCTTTCTATTTAATTCAATCGATATTTTCTTTTCGCTCACATGTAGCGTAGGATAGGATAAATCAATTGTGTTTTTTCAATGATTTGTCGTTTTTCTCTTTGAAATTCTTTCATTTTTCATCAGATAAAAACGATTTCTGCTAACAATTACGCAAAAAAAAATTTTCTATCCAGTTACATGTTAAGTTTTTCAAAATATTACCCAAAGACCGCTTGGTTTCAGTTTTTCGAAGTTCTCCCTCAGTGTAATAACTTATTCATCCCATGTAGGATAAATTAATCATTGAAGGAAATGAACTATTACAGCTAGTTTTGCTCGAACGTTTACAATGTAACTTTAAAAGTGATAACAGCTGTATTTCAGAATTATTCTGACACCAAAAAAAATTCAGCATGTCAAATTGTATCAATCGAAACTATTTTCAACACTAGTACAAAGGTAAAATTCTTATGTGATGCATATTAGACAATAGCAGTAAAAAACTGGATCATTTTCAAGCATTTAACTAAGTCTGAGAAATGTTTTGCATAATATTATTCAAGTGTGATGCTTTAAATCACAATATAAAACTTTTCCTATTGTTTGACTCGTGAGTATTTTTCCCATTTCATAGTTTTTGTTCGATGCTAAATGCGTATAAAAAATAAAATGAGCTAAATTCCATGAAGAGCGTATTTGTTAAGTTATTCTATCCACTGCTTTTGGTTTGTACTGCGAAGTTTAAAAAATAATGAGTAGGTAAGTTATAATTTGTTTGTACCAGCATCAAGCGTTTTAGTTTTGTTCTCGTTAAAAGAGTTACTCGAATCATCCACTAGCTGCTCTTCTTCTCATGTTCCTTCGATCATAATAGGTAGTAATGACTAGTAAAATCGTAAAATACATGATCCTTCTAGTCTGTGTTCTTATTGAATTAAAAATCAGTTTTTCATCATTTCAATTGTACTGAAAATGTTGATATGTACAATGTAGCTGTCAATATTTTGAAAATCATTGCTAATGCGAAAATTATCTTCAGTCATCCAACAATTTTAGACTGAATATGAAAAAAATACTTAGGCGAAATCGGGCATGAGAAATGCTTACTTATTTTAGCTTTAAGGAGCTTATAAATTTATTTATCCATCATCTAGCACTGTCTTTTGAGTTGAATGAAAGGTTCTGAACTTTAAAGAAAGACTATTCTATAAAAATAAGATAGAAGGCTTCTATTGATATGAATCCATCATTTCAATATTAACAACAGTCAATGTATCTGTCCATTATATGATAAATATGACCAAAACTTATACATTTGAATTCGATGAAAAGCACTGCAACTAACTCGTGTAGGACAGAAGACGTTTTTCAATTCCCAGATACACATGGAAAACGATTCAATGATTAACAGAACAAAGTCGTAAAATTAAAGAAGTTTTAAAATTTAATTCTTTTAAAGCAATCGATTGATGATTAGAATACATTTTATCTGTCAGTCAATAAGGAGTAGTTGGGGGTACTGGGAAGTGTTTCTTTCAGTTATAGAAAAGGTTGCATTTCTCATTGCGGAAATGAATATGATAAAAAAGAGATTATCAACACAAATATTTGAATATCTTATGGATGACCTTTTCGACAATCTTCACTTCGGCGAAGAGGGTATTTACCGAGAAAGAATGTACATTTTTTTCTCCTATTCTTGAAACAAGCAAACGAGAGAAGAATTCTGTAAGTCGCAGTAGTTAACGTGTGTAATTTGGATCCAAACTTAAGTTGCCTGATAAGGAAAACTAGTTTCTTTTCAGTTTTAATCCGAACTCTCGCCTCAAAGAATAGACTTTATCATAGTTTCATGATATTTTAAGGAACGAGAAAACATTTTCCCCATAGGGTTCATCAGCAGTGTAACGGTTGATTGGCATAACTCCTAACCCGATCGAGAAGAAATGACTTGACTCTAATAAAACACTACTAGTATCAATGACAACATCGAAAAGTTGTGTTGATTGATTCTAGAGTTGATGAATCTATTTAAACAAAACGTCTTCTCACAAACAAATAAAATTGTATCTATTTTTTTTCTATTATTAATGAACATTTCACTGTAAAAAATCTTCATGAATCTGTCACCTGAATCTGAAAAGGGCGCTCTCCAAACTATAGTACTGTGATAAAATATTATTTACTCGAGTTAAGCAATGGAAACACATTCATCGTCGATGCATAGATGAGCAAATCGGGAAGACAATGCTAGTTACTAGGAGGTTACCTAACATCAGTAAACAATGCCGAACTTACAGATAGTAATACAGAAAGTTTCTGAATTTCGCAATGTTAAAAATTCTTTCCCAAGTACAGGATTGAAGTGACATATATTCAAACAAGGTGATACGTAACTAACTACCATTCTTTCCTCGACGATTAGGTCTAGTTTCAATGCGCATCAGATAGGCTGATTTCTGTTGGTTTTGAAATCTTCTAAAGTTAGAACGAATTAGATTTAACTTTTGGTTGTCTAATGATGTGAACTGGTAACAGTATCATTTGGATCTTATTCATTTTATGTTTCTTTACTTGAAAACATGCGTAAATGTAATGTCACACAGGTGAAAATTAGTAAAATTCATGAAAAATAGCTTGTTATGGACTGCTATTTTGTTACATGCATCACAGAAGAATTTTACATTTGTATAACGTTGAAAATAGTTTCAATTGATAGATTTCGGCATGCTGAATATTTTTGTTATCAGGAAGATTTTGAAGGATTTCGAGAAAGTGTATCTCATGTTTGTGTGCCTAATATTGAATTTAACTAAGTAGCTGAATATGAATTGTTTAAGTTTCGTGATCAATTGATGAAGGCTCGATTGTCTGAAGATCACCTGTCGGAATGTTTAACTATCGTTTCGCTATAATATGTCTATAAAATCTATTTTATGATTGAAGTACAATGTGATAATGTCAAAAATGCTGAATCATTGTTTAATTCATCACAAAAGAAATCATTATCAATGTATGGAACGTTGATGAAGGGTAGGAATTTTCATACTTTGAATTATTTGTTTTCAAGGACTTTTTTTGTCTTTATTTTAAGGATATATTAAAAATAATCAGGCACATAAAGCATTGGATCTATTCAATAAGATTGATTTTCCAGATCAAGTTATTATTATTCTTTTATTTAATACTTGTGCTCTACTTGGAACAGATGAAGCATTGAATTTAGTGAAAAGAGTTTCAAAAGAAATTCCTAAATCATTTTATTCGAATTCTCGCCTTTTAACATCATTATTAGATGCATTTATTAAATGTGGCGATATAAAACGTGCTGAAGTATTATTTGATAGATTAACAACAAAAACTGTATCAATGTATGGAGCAACGATGAACGGATTCAATAGAGAAAAGAATCCTTCTAAAACATTAAATTTATTTAATCAAATGAAAATAAATGGTTTTGAGCCAAATTTTATAACTTATACTTGTGTTATCAAAGCTTTATCTCTAATTGGTGATTATTCAATAGCTCAATCAGTTATTGAACAAATTCCTAATTCTGTTTTGATTGATAATCAAATTCATAATGCATTAATCGATATGTGGGTAAGTTGGGAACAAGAAAAATAAACAATATTATTGTTATTTATTTGAATTTAAACAATTTCATTAAGGGTAAGACCGGATGTGTTGATAGAGCAAAAGAAATTTTTGAAAAAATTCATCGTCCAGATCAAATTGGATACGCAGTCATGAGTTTGTTTTGTTGCTGTATTTAAAAACAAAAATGTATTTTCCATTGCTTCTTAACGCATAGTTCATTGTTATGGTTTAAATGGAATGGGCATTCAAGCTATTGAACTTTATCGTCAAATACCATCAGAATTGATTGACGAATCAACTTATGTTTCGATTCTTCATGCATGTTCACATTCAGGACTAGTTGATCAAGCACGTTGTATTTTTCGAACTATTCCTAAGAAAACAGAGAGAATTTATACTGTCATGGTATATTATATATATGGTCTTAATGCATTTCGAAGAGTTTTTCTTGATTTCTTCAATTAGATTGATTGCCTTGCTCGTGCATCTTTTTTCGATGAAGCACAACAATTGGTTAATGAATATGAACATTCTAATTCACCAGTAGCACCTATGTATAGTAAGTATCCTTCAAATAGTTAAACATTTTCTATAAACTTACGAGTCTTCTTTTGAAAATTGCTCATGTATTTCAAGCGATCGATAAATATTGAAGTTCTAAAACCATGAATTATTTTGTAACGTTTCTCATTCGTGAAGAAGATTCTGATGAAATCTTCAATTTATTTTCATTCTACAATTCTTCATTTAATTTCAAATGAAACTATCTTGATTAATTAATTCTATAAACATTATGTCTTATTCTTATCAAAAATGATTATGTAATTAAAATCATTATTCAAAGATTCGTGATGATTCTACATAATGATTTAAATATATAAGACTGTTTGATAATGAAAAATAAACATCAACGCATCGTTATGAGCATAGATGTGCAATTAGTCATTGAAATAGTTAAAACTTTCGAAGTCTTTACAAAGAAAAATTACATACAGAATTTCTTAGAACCAGTTACAAGACAGTGAATCGTCGATGAGAGATTCATTCAAAAATCTCAGTGAACTAGTCGTCTTTCTATAATTTGTGTGAAAAAAGATGAATTGAAATATTTTTTCTATGAAATGAACGGTGTACTTTTTCATTGAAGGTATATTGCGTGACGTAGTTATTTTATTTCAATAATTACAGCTCCTTCTGAAAATCTTCTTTACATTTCTAGCAACATCTACCGAATCATATTATGTCGCAATAATTATCGAAAAATCTTCGGCTCAGTGCGATCAGCCTTCTAGACTCCCGAAGAAGGAATACAAAAATAGGATTGCTTGACTAAAATTGGTTACATTTATTACTGATTTTGATGTAGAGTATTCAGGTTTGATTTATACAGGGGTTTCTTGGAAAATCTGCAACTATCTTATGTGCATTTTAAAAACGACAACTTTTCAAAAGATGCCGCAGTTATTTAAACTGTTCCAAAGGGAAGGTTGCATTGATTATTAAGGTATAAATATTCGAAATACATTCATTCTGTATTGTTAATCAATCGTTACTGTATGATTATCTTCACATAGGAATATAGATTATTTTATGAGACACTGAATTGCAGGTGTTCCGAAAGATCCTCTCTACGTAACCTAGAGAGGTTAGTAGTATACTATATCTCAGAATATTCTACATTGATACTCAAAGTTGGATTCTAACTTTTTATTTTCAAATGTGCTTTACGAAGTTCAGAATGAGCTATACAAGATTTTGTTCAGTAGTACTTAGTTTAGTTCATGTACTCAATGGTGGAATCAAATTATGCACCGAACGTGTTTAGCGAGAAAAAAAATACAGAATAAGTTAATGAAATATAATTGCGTACTAATGTTAAACTTCACTTTTTTCTTTAGCGTATATTTCTGGTACACGTTTATGACCATTACGTTTACATTCCGATGAATTAAATTAATTCCTTCAGTAGCAATAGAGACATCTGATTTACAAAATGAAGAATGTGAAAGAAATTCATTAGTTTGAAATTCTCTAGGGGCAGTGCGTATTCAATGTCTTTCACTCATTTCTTTTTGAAAATGAAGCATCGTTTCAACTTTGATATCTATAAGGATGGTTCTTCAAGAGGACTGAATGTTCGTATGTCAGTTTCTTTGTCGAATTCTAAATGAATATTATAGTGACTTATCATTATTTATTCAGTAGAAACTTCAACCTAACTCAAGTTTCTAGGCAACATTTATGGGTCAAAATGCTATTGAAAAAATAACAGCGCAGAAAGAAAAAGATTTCTCTAGATTTATTTCAACTTTAGGAGTTAAAATATAGCGTAGAAAATACAATAGATGTTAATATTGATTGGTGAACTGTTTACCAATCCATTTTACTTCAGATGTGTTTAGAAAGATGATGTCATCTCTATTGAAAAACATAAATCATATTCGTTAAAGCATCAGTTTATCGCAACGTAGACTCAAAAACATTGATGGGATACGGTTGGCAACCCTTTGCCCAATCGTTATGTAGCATAAGTGTTCAAGAAATTAGACTATCATCATTTAGTCAATAAATAATCTTAGAGTAACAAGAGAGAAGACTTTTAAGTGTTAAAAAAGCAAAGATGAATGTCATGCATTATAGAAAGTTGAAGAGCACATAAATTTGTGTCGAATACAGTTTCAAACAAGATTTTAATCAGTTTATTTAAGAAAATCCTAATAATCACAGTATCCATATATTATTTGAAGCATTTTAAGTGTTATATGAATTTCCAGAACAAGTATTCAACTTGGGCCGTGTTGGGATAAATTCTTTTGACCACGGGTAATTTCTGGTCATATGTCTGAATACATTTTCAGGAATAAAACTCATTTCAATGTTTTTCATCTCAAAGTCGTGTAAGATTGCAAGAAAGTTTGCGTCAACCAACAAGCATGTAGCAAAATATGCATTCACTGTATCAACAATATATCGAAAAATAAGAAAGATTTATCTCGCTTGATGTCGGTGCATTATAGCTATGTAATATTGCCGGATGTAAGATTCAAAGAAGTGTCCTTAGTTTTCAATTGTGTAATAAAATAGAAAAAAACTGCTAGATTCAATTTCTCAAGAAAATTTCACATTATTATTATTGTAAGCATTGAATTAGATGACACATAGGACTTTTATATCTATCCATTGTTTATTCACGGCTATCCTGGTCGGCAATGGAGGGGGAAATATTCATCAATCGATTGAAGTTAATAGAAAAATAATTCAACCAATAGTATACGGATGAAATTGTGAAGCAACTAATAGAAAGTTAACTTATTTCACTAAAAGATATGTCAGTTGATGGGTCCAATTATTGTCAACAGGTTCATTCTACGATTGCAGTTAAGATGTGCTTTTTTCGTGACATCGAACTATATAGAACTATGAAAGGAAATTTTAGTAGAGGAATTTCTCTGTCATCACAATCGATTATTAATTTAGAGTGACCGTTTGAATTGAAGTTTGCATGACTAAAGGAGCACAGTCAGAAATTGTTTCTGGTAAAAGTTTCACTCCGATATGTGAAACCGTGGTAAATGTCATGTCTATTCACAGTCAACTTTATAGTTCTAAAAATAACTGTTTTAATTTCAGCATTAGAAAAGGTACAGAACACAGAACGCTCTCGAATAGAAGTCAATATTTGTCAGCATCTTTTATGTGCAAAAAAACTCATGTCACGAGACTAAAGGACGCTAAAGTCAATACAGAAATTCAGCGTAGAAAATCCGATCGAACAAAAGTTGACTGCGATTTAGAGCTTTTAAAAAATAGAAATATTATTTAAGTAAGATCAATTTTTTCTTTCGAATTTAGAAATAATTCGAAGATTTGCGTCCTGTATCAATAAAATATTTTAAATCACGGAACAGTTTATTTAAGACTACCACAATGAATTAAACTGAAATCATAGAAATGTTCATTAAATATTTATACAATTAAAAAGACAGAAAGAAAAGTTTGTTTTCCTTGATAAGTCGACTTATTGCTTTTTCAGTTGCTTAGTTACCTTGTAAATTTGTTCTCGACGCATGAGTCACAGTTTTAGTCAGCCATTCATTATGAACTACTGAGCATGATTTCGAATTCGAAAATAGCTTGTGAAAATGTGATGAAGAGTGCACATCAGATATCAGGTTTTTAGGATTCTATGACACTTTGCAGATATAAAATATGCAGATTAATATGTTTATCAGTTGATATTTTCCTTCTATGGTCACACATGACTCCATGATAAACAAATCATTGATATCTTAAATGCGATTACACAACTTCAATTCATTCATAAACGAATCTTGAAAAAGCAAACCCATGGCTGTATACAGTTGAAAGTTTCCTTATGTGCTAATAGCTGATTCAGATTCATCATCTTTCACTTGTCATCTTAGTCAACATAGCTAAACACGACTGAAAATCATTATGATGTTCTCTATGCGACTCTAAGATTTAAAAATAGCAGATGTCGTATAGATTCGTCCTTTAATATTTTCATGTAGCCAGCCGACTTTTCTACTCGGGCTTGTTCCAGACGGAACTCTTGATATAAAACAATTGACGTTTTTGAAAAATGACTTTATTATTAAATCGAATTTACGTTTGCAAACTCTCTTTCAATATGATATTTTATCGGAATGAAACTTTAGTGTGATGTGTCTTGTTGAGATTTGAGAGTTCGGCGCTCTTTAAAATCATAATAAAGAATTTGATAGAAGAGGCGAGAGGATTTATTCTTGAAGTATAATTTAATATTTTTTTTCGACCAATAGTAAACCGATTAAGATTTGATCAAAATATATTGATTGCGCTCTTCAAGGTAACATCAATAAATGAATTTCGAGAAACCGTTGAGTACAGGGAAGGAACGTAAACCACTATACTCAGCAAATTTTCATTTTTTTCAACTTATTTCAACTTTTATCGTCTCATCATCATTGAATCGACTCTTTTTGTCTCTAATAATCTTATATTTCATGCTGCCGAGTCGTTTTAAAATATTTTAACTTGTATCCACTGTAGAAACTTATTTCTTAACGTGGATTTTTTCAATCACAGAAAACATATACTTAATAGACTTAATGTGACTCAGTTTTAAATGTGGAACTACAATATCGAATTAATTTTGATCAGATCTTCATCTGTTGAATACCAGTCCCAAAAATCAAGAATTAAATCTTTGAGAAATCGATTTGAAATGAAATGTTGCTCAAACAAAACATATGAGTATTGAAGAAAATTCAAGTCAGACTGGACTTCATTGAAACGCGTAAAACAGTATAGTTTTTACTCTAAAAAAGAACGGTTTTGATTTTTATAAAAGCAGAGTTTTCGCAGCAAATTGGTTTCAAACTCACTGTTTTAAAACAAAAACGATTTGTTTTTGAAAACGTAAAATGCGATATTGCATCGATTTAGTTTGATTTGGAAGGAAAATAATAATATTATTTTTGGTTTCTCAGAATCTCTCTCGTGTTTTCATGTCTCTGAACGGAATAAATCAAAGTAAACAAGTCAAAAGTTTGATGTGGAAACCAAAGCATATAGTAATTGCAACCATAAAATCAATTTTGTCGATCAGTTCGTATAGTTTCTCTTGAATATTCGTAAGCAATAACGATAAATGAAAGCTGATGAACATTTTCGATGAATAAATTTCCATCTTGATCAGTGAATATATCGATGATAGTTGTAAGGCAATAATGATAGTAAACAACAACGAATAAATGTATTTTTATAGAGAGATATTAATTCGAATATTCGCTTGAGCAAAATTAAAAGATTTTTATTAAAAACAAAATACAAACTTTCTTTTATTTGTTTTAGTGGCCTGGTTATCCGGTGCTCGAAATATAAAGAGCAGTCCTATGTCACAAATAGTCTATGATCGTATGAAAAAGCTTTTCCCGGACTTAACAGATTCATTAACATCAGCTGCTATACTTCTTGCGAATGTTTATGGATCCTCCGGCGATATCGACAAAGCATCACATATTCAAACTCAACTGTATCAATCAGGAGCAAAAAAGAAAGTTGGTCTTTCGTGTACGGTCGTTGATGGACAAATCTATGTAAGTTTCCGATTAGAGGAACATTTTTCTAGATAAAGAATAGAAAATGATTCTACTAGGAATTTAAAGCACATGACAAATCTCATCCTCGATCATCTGACATTGATACTGAAGTTCAAAAAATCGACAAACAACTGATTGATCATGGCCACCAATATGATTCGAGTTGGGTTACACGTCCATTGAATAAGGATGAAACTATCGCATCAGTACTTTGTGGTCACAGTGAGAAACTAGCAATTGCATGGAATTTTGTTGCACATCCCAATACATCACGAATCCAAGTAACCAAAAATCTACGTGTTTGTGGCGAGTGTCGTAAGTAATCGTTGCACATAGAGATGCATTGTTGACGGTGCACCCGTATTAGTATTCTTCAAGCAGAAAAACATTTTCAACCGTTTTCGAATTGCAATCGCAGTTCCTAATTAACAGTCAATCGTGACTGAAAAAGGGTAGTGTGAAAAACGGTCAGGTTTCCTCCTTATTAATAATTTTAAACGTGTCTTTCATCCAAAATTTTAATCACTTTTCTATCTGCCTTTTCTAAACTATTACTAACACA
Organism: Rotaria macrura; assembly: GCA_900239685.1. Classification (NCBI taxonomy): domain Eukaryota; kingdom Metazoa; phylum Rotifera; class Eurotatoria; order Philodinida; family Philodinidae; genus Rotaria; species Rotaria macrura. The sequence goes on along the minus strand of OENT01002132.1, from coordinate 16,936 downwards.
CAATCGGGAACCACGATTACCATTCGAACGCAGTCATGAATATCGAACGTTTACGTGTGCGCATTTTTCTCTATTCAAAATATCCTCAGCTTTTACAACGATGCTCAATCCGCTGCTTTATAAATGTTTTTGATTCATAATCGGAAACTACTTTTATGCATGAAGACTGATTGACTTTGTTCGGCTTATGCATTAAAATTAAGTTATGCTTCATCATGTTTGAGGGTTTTAGCCGGGTTTATGTTCTTTCTGCATGTGTTTAATACTCTAACACTGAGGCAATGTGATGCCATAGACGATTAAATGAGAACGTGTTTTTTTAGACGTGAAAAATATTGGAAACTGCTTTTAAAGTTCTCTTGAGAGTTGTAACGATTCTATGAAATGGTTTATCTCTTTTTTTCTCGCCGTGGCTAATCATCGTTGCCATATTTATTGCTAGTCTATTTCACTGAGTTCTATTTACTGTCAAAATGTTATTCATTCAGTTTCAAATGCTTTGTACATCTATTCTAGCAATAGCTGCTCTACTATCACTAGCAAGCCACTGTCGAATTTTCAATCATTTAAACTAATTAGTATGAGATATTTTACAGGATCCTTTCTGAATTGTTAATGTCTTAATACTACATGGTAGCAGCACTCTTAGCATTTTGTGATTTCATATCTTAAATAAGATTGATTTTATTTAGCTATGATCATTTTAATCCTAATATTAATGAAACGTTTTCTACTTAAAACAGTTCTTCATCGAAGAATCATATTTAACTAAAAGACGAATCGAGGATTGGAATAACAGCTACTCAATAAAAGTACTCAGAATGTTTTGATCGATAAACATAATCAAAGTGTAAATAAAAGTAATATACGAGACTAAATAAGATGATCCCAGTGATAAAACGCTGAAAAAGAAAGAGATATAGGTGAACTCATCGAGTATCAAACAAGCACAAGTAAACTTCTGATTTTAAGTGACTAGATGATCGTAATGTCGATACGAATTATTTGTGACTTCAGGGCAAAACAAAAACAGAGATCTAGAAAGAAAAAACAATCGGTAAAATTCATCTAGCTTCATGATTCACGAAGTAGCGCATGAAAATCGATTGCAAGATGAATACTGATAAAAGCACGTAGCTAACGGTAAGAGACAGGGTGATTTTTAAATAAAATAATTGAACAAAAGCGGGAAACATTTAACGAAAAAACAATATAATAAAAAACACATGCAGCTTTTATTTTCGAAACTATGCGAACATAAAAAACTAGGTAAAATAACATGCAAACATGATGTATGAGAAAAGACCAGTGAAGAGTATGAAACATGCAGATGAAACATAGTAATCAATAGATCTGTGACACACTAGTCGATGAAGATAATTCTATGGCTATTGTTTTCTTATTCATGAAGTCTACTTACGCAAGACATGATGAACAGTGTATGTCGACCAGAAAATATCCTTTCCTCAACTATCTAAAATAGGACTCAAAGTTAGAAAAAGCACTCAACCAAGACAAGCTTAACTTTCAAGCTGAACTTAGAAGATTGAGGATTCAAGTAAATAAAATAAATCTAACGAAGAAATACTTCAAAAAATCATGCCATATAGACCCAGGTCAAACAGAACGATCCGTAAACGGTCGTATACGATGAAAACACGGCCCAGTACGCTGTCGTATTATCCCGTTTTAACAAGGTCAGTAATACGGCCGTATGTTCTATAGAATACGATAGTATTACGCTGTCTTTACGAGGGTTTTACGGAGTATATACGGTGTCCGTGTACGTCCGTAATACTGACCTTGTTAAAACGCCATAATACGGCTTAAAACGGTCGTTTAACCGTGGTATACGATGTAAAAACGACCGTTTACGATACTGTAACGGTGGCCGTTTTGATTGACCTGGGGAGTAAACCAAAACTAAACGACAAACTCAGAGTGAATAATTTAACAGATATTACAGCAAATTACTTAACGATAAAATACAGTAATAGTAGCACAAGTAACGAACGAAGAAGAAAATATGAAACGAGAAAAGAAATCGAGAAACAAATCAGGGTTGAGACCAAAAAAATAAGAAAACAACTAATACATGAAGGTAGGAAAAGAAAATAGAACAAATCAGATAAACAAGCGAAATACGACAATGTAATGCGTAAAAGTTGTATAACTGTAATCTTTAACACATAGACGAAACCAATGATGATGATAGATGATTATCAAGAAAAATGCAAGTTACAATAAGTAATCTGAAGACTCGACTAAGTACAATAAATGATACGGATGTCAACTGAATAACAATACAGTTTACAAAAAACAAAGTGTGACCACTTTAACGATAAACAAGATTAAGAAGATGAAGAAACCAAACTTCCGTTGAAGTAAACATTTAAGAATAAAGTACGGCAGCATTAACAGAAACAAGCAACTACAATTGTATTAAACCTAAGTTCTCAAGTACTTGGATAGAATAAATAGATACTCGAATAACAACATATTTATGTATCTAAAATTTTATTGACAAACAAGTTCAATTAAATCGAAAAATGAATAGAATCATACAAATCAAGATAAAAGATGGAAAGCAACGACAGATACCACAAACTCAGATAAGAGGTATCGTCCCGTTTCGTCGACAGAAATTTTTTTCCTAGTTCGTCGACAACTATTTTATCCTTTGATATACCGCAACTTAATAATTAAGCGCTTGGTCGACAAGTTAAGTAGAAAGTAATAGAGAACACCACAAATTACGACTAGGAACATAACCAACAACAGCATTTTTTATTTACTTTATCAAAAATAACATGAGACAAAAAAAGATAGAATAAAATTAAAGACAGAAGCACAATATAATTTTACACAAGTGGTCATGATGAATTTTCATGACTATTAACATCAAGGGGAAATGAAAGTTTTTTTCCAATTGTTTTGCTTATCTTTAAAAAATAATCCTTCAAAGTTTTTATTTGATTAAATTGAGGCAATGTACAAACGCTATCAGGTTCCGTTGTATAGTACTTAATAATTTCACCACGAAAAATTTTTCTGATTGGCGTTGGATCTTCACGTATTTGTCTTTTTAAATGATTTATAAATACTTCTTGTTTGTTTTTATTTTCATTGGGCTCATGATTATGTGAAGCCGTTAAAATAGGAATTTCACCAGCCTTTTCAGTGAGGCGACCTGAGCATTGACTGCGGTTTTCGCACCGCCAATAAATATTGTTGTTACGAATACGATCGCATAAATACCGATAGTTATTAAACATTAAACATTTTTTACCCTTTTGGGTTTCTATTAGTGTATACATTTCCATTGTAACCTCGTATATTCGATTCGAACAGACAATGAAAGAAAGAATTTTCTAGTTTATAGTAATCCTTGTGTCTATATGATTCATCGATTTCGTCATTCGAATTTATCTTCTCTAATGAAAATTAGAGAAGATAAACGACTTATGTTTTCATTCGATTGTATCATCACCTATAAAAGCATTGGTAATGATTACTTTGTACACTGCCTTTAACTTTGAGAAAGCGAACTACGCATTTTGTGATTTATTAAACAGGTGCCAATAACTTTTCGACCAAGCGCTTAATTATTAAATGCGGTATATCAAAGGATAAAATAGTTGTCGACGAAGTAGGAAAAAAATTTTGTCGACGAAATAGGAAAAAAATAGTTGTCGACGAAGTAGGAAAAAAAATTTGTCGACGAACTAGGAAAAAAATTTCTGTCGACCAAGCGGGAAATTCCTCTAATTGGGCTTAATTAGTCGACCAAACGGGACTGAACCAGATAAGATACCCCACAGCATAGAATGGTGAGAAAAGGAGTAGGATGAAACAGGCTTAACGAGCAAAACTTAGATAATCTTTGAATCTAAGTTTAGTTGATCTAACTAAAACAAATGCGGGAGAGAAAGTTGACGATCAAAACTAAGCATTGAGGAAATTGATGTGAAGAAACGATCTAGGATAAGTTAATATCTAAACAAAAACTATAAGCGAGACTACCCACGGAAAAAAATTCGCTAAAAAAACGCGATTAAATGCGTTTTTCAAAACCGCGGTTTGGAACGGTATTTTGAAACGCGAGAGTCAGACCGTTTATTCGTCTTTTCAAAAACAGTAAAAACCGCGGTTTTTTCAAGATGCGGTAGAACGCGGTTTTAAAAAACCGCATTAACGGTCTGACTCCCGCGTTTTTTGGAAACGCTAAATACCGGGATTTCTTGACACCGCGGCACAGAGCGGTTTTTTTAAGGTGTACTCAAACTATGAAAAAAAATTAACAAAAATGATTACACTTTCAGAGTATTACTTACTTACTTCTTGGTACAGGTAATTTCTATAGGAAACTTTCATTGATGCTCGTTTCTCACTTGGTCGGCCAGGAAGAAATCTAGTTATATATACTTGATGTATTTTTGGTCGAGGCTGGATTCGAACACTAGTTTTTCAAATATACTTCTACTTCTCTAAATTTTTATATGACTATACAAACAACTCGATCATATTTGTGCACACAAATCTATCAGCGAATCTGTGTTATAAGCTGATCGAGCAAGGGGAAACTGATTTATGATTTTTTGATTATTTTAAAAATTTTTAATCGATTGATTACAATCAATGAAATCGGAAAAATAAACAAAAACATTTAAAAAATCACAGAAATCAGAAAAAATAATTAAATCAGGAAAATCAGAAAATAAATTAAATCAGGAAATTCAAACGACTCTTGTTTGAGCTGTTTCACCCACCCTTGATTTAAATTTTGAACAA
>OENT01002132.1:0-11679 GCA_900239685.1 Rotaria macrura | reverse complement strand
CGTTTACAATGTTGTTCACTGCGGTTTTGGGAAACCGAGTCGAACCGCGTTTTCGAATACCGCGGTATTCGTTCAGGAAACTGCGTTTAATTTAAAACGCAGCGAGAAAAACCGCGGTTAACCGCATTTTTTTCAGTGACACTGCGATTTTCTAAGAAAAACCGCGGTGTTAGGTGAAAATAACCGCGGTTGACCGCGATTTTTCCCTAAAAATTTCTCCGTGGTTAGCTTGCAAAGTAAATAAAAGAACGATTGTAGAACTAAATCACTAAAACTTCATCAGAGAAAACGAAGAAAAAAATAAAACAGTATACGTAATTATAGCAATAAATGAAGAAATTGACGGAATTCACATTAAATTACTAAATCCTTCTAGTTACATCTGTAAAGTAAACAGAGATGAGTGCAGATACTATATGTATGAACTAACAAGCACTGGAAATCAGAAGTATGGCACTGATACAAATGAAATAAATAAATGAGCAATACTGGGAAATGTAAACGGCATCAGAAAAATGAAACTAATTTATAAGCATAAGAGAACTAAAGTATGTAAGTCGGCTTAATGACAAGCTACAAAATTGAACGGCACAATGAAATCCACGATAGCATGTAGATAACACTAAATAACTAAAACATAGATACCGATGAGAAACAAATATCGTGTCGTGTGATGACATTTGACGGATTGTGGAGGAGACTTATCGAATCGAGACTCATTTATTTCGACCTTGGATATTAATTTAGTGAACTTCATTGAAATCTTTTTATCGATCATGGTGTTTTATAGACATGAGAAAAGTATATGGTGAATTCAAAGGTAAAATTTCTACATTGGAAATAAAATGAATTAGTATGAGAAGAATATGTGCAGATACTATAGTATATCATCGTAGGATATTAGAAGTCTTTCACGCACCTTCATGTTCTTTGAAAACAAAAGGTTGATTAGAATGCATCTTATTCGGTCATTTTTTAGCATTAAAATTAGATCTGAAATATTTACACAATGAAACACACGAATATTGTTCGAAGAGAGCGTTTGAACGCTCATTATCTCAAAAGGATTATGCATAAGCAAATAACAATCGTAGAAAGTAAAGATATTTCTCATTGAACACGACTACATGGTAATTAATTCTAGTTCAAATTAGATGTGAACAAAGTATTCGATTAAACCCTGAAAAAGCAGTAAGTTTTGTTGTTTCAATGGTGACAACTTGGATTTGTAATCATCCTAATTCTAAGTAAAGTCTGGAAGAAATCGCAAATGCGAGATTTGTTTGGATTGGAGAATCGTGAAGGGCTGTCTCTCGAATCGTATGAATATATTTACAACACGAAAACGTGTGCATGAACGTTATTATGAATATTAAAACGGCCATAAAACAAGTTCTAAAGATGTTTTCAAGTCTGGGAAGTTTAAATGCAATAGTTTCTGCGTGTCTGGGAACATAATTTCCAGTGTTTGCACGATCATCTTTTGAAAAATGGATTATTTAATCAAAAAGTGTCTGGATAATAAAAAAAGAGCGGACTTCAGCATTTGTTTCTCACCAGTTTTAACAGTCTTACCGGTGACGCTTGAAATCGCCTTCTTAGTTAAGACACTGAGTACATGCAGAGTATAGCAATTGATGGTCTGACATGAAGGTACTTGAAGCTATACAAATCCTGTTAGAGCTATGTGTTTTGAACGTGTATGCATGTGAAAAAATATCATGCATTGATTATCGAAGGTTGAGTCTAAAAACGTAACCTGTCATGAAAAAGACTGAGAAAAGAAAAACATTGTAATTTTGAGATGCAGTATAGCGTGACGACTCAACGATATTTTGATTGAATCGACCAAAAAACTTTAATACTACTAGATATAGGCCCATTCTTTTCAACTAAAAAAAATCTCTCAGATTAACTATCTTCAATACATCTAGACGTTTCACTCAATAACAAAGGATATCTGTGTGGTCAGTTGATGTGTATTTGTCAATTGCTTAAACTTGCATTGCTTTTCTTTGTTAATGAAAATATAATCTTTTCAATCCATTACTGATATTAGTTGTCTCACACGAATGAATATCGACTATTCAAACTCCATTGAAATCAAAGCTCTGAGGTTCAACTTTGACCTAGTTCAATCTTTTTATTTTAAGCTACAATCAAATTCTGCTTTAAAAGTTCGAACTATATCCTAAGTTGTCAACGACAACACTGATAAATCGTATGAATCTTAAGCTCTTTTCCAACAACGCCATAAATCATTTAGTCTAGTGAATTGATAAATGTAAAATGTATTTCTTCGGTCTGTGGAAATTTGAATGACGACGATCCAAACAGGCGTCGACTCTGAAAAACAGAAACCTGTGAAATATTTTAAGCGACAAAAGGGTCTTGCACTTTAGCTCATAGGTAATCTCGTGAAAGAAGTTTTTTTAAAGGAGTCTCATAACCAGTTCTGCTTCTTTGTATCATTTCTCCACGAGAACCAATTATCTTGCGAAACGCAAAACATTTTCTTATGTCTGAAAGCTTTTTTATAGGTCTCCTTTTTTTATTCATGTGACGGGTGACAACCACCACAAATATGCATCCCTAATCTCAATCATCGGTTTTTAGTTTTTATTTTTTTTATTTCTCGTTTCTAGATCGATCAACAAAATTAATCGCTGCCATTCGTAAATGTGAAATCATTGTTCGTGATGCAAATCGAATTCATCATTTCTATACGAATGGACAATGTTCTTGCAATGATTATTTCTAAAAACCATTTATCAACTTGTTCTTGTTTTGATCCATGTTGTTTTTCGTATCGAAATAAAAAGAAGGCCTGTATGTAACTATACTATAATTGAATTAGAAACAGATTGATGAAGCCGAATCATCCAATACGCGTAGAATGCATAAAGCAGTTTCATTGTTATACATTGTGATGTTTAATTGTCCAAAGGATTGCACAGAGAAGATGAAGTCATATTCTATCACAAAAAGTAATATTAATCTTTAACAAAAACTGTTTGTAAATTGTAAAAAGATCTGTCATTTCGATTTTAATGATCATAGTAGTTTTTATATTATGAAAACAATCGCTGCGAACATCGTCTTGAATGTTATATCAATAATTTAAAATGTTGTACTAAATTTCAATGTTTATTTATTGTAACAGAATGTGGTCTATTCTTAGATGTTTCTACATTGACGAAACAAACTGAATCTTTTAGATGTTTTTAAACTCTAACGGTATGGATGTGAGCGTCATTACATGTCTAGAGGATAATCATAGATGAATATGTCGGAGCAAGCACACTTCAAAGGTTGCTAGACATTGTGATAGATCCTTTGATCCACATGTGGCGATTAAATATCGTTAGAATCCGATGAGAATATATCAATCGTCTCATTGTTGTCGTTCTGGAGAAGTGAGAAAAAGCTGTTAAATAAATGGGTCCAAAGGTATCCTGAAAAAAGCAATATTCGCATAATTAATAACAACAACTAGATCGTGTTTCACATTTTAATTCGACGGGGATTGCGCTAACAGCCTTTGTTATCTATAGACAGTTACTTTCTCTATTTATATTACAAGAAGTGTTACTAATGGTGTTGAGTGTGGTACTGTTGCACAAAAGATGCTTACATCCACATCGGTGGTAACTCTAAAACACATAACTGTACCGTGCCATTTTCTCAACGAAGCAATTAGACTTTTTTAAATTCAAGATAACTGAAATAGTTCGGATCATTTTTATCTTTGTTTGATACGAAGAAATACTTGTTATAATTTACGATAATAAGTCAAAAATGTAGATTTGAACTTGAAATATAAAGACTAACTTTTATACGACGAAATCTAAGCTGAAAATAAATGTTTTCTTTTTGTCAGAGACTTTTCTCAAAATCATAAACACAGTTCAATGACGTGTACAGTACACTTAGAAGATTCGAACTCATTCAACGAAGGCCAAAGCTGGATCATGACAATGCATCAGAATTGTAAAATTTTAATAATATTTTTCTCTGAATCAAAAACGACGAGTATGGCACGTTGAGCATTACAGAAACTGCCAATGTCTCCTCGAATTCTTGTGAAATATTCGAACTTTTCTACTGCTTCAACTTCGGTGATCGGATTATAATTACGACTGCTTTTACCAAAAACTGACGGCATAACTGTATTTCTCGCTATACCATAAACGTTTTCAAGAATGTCTTTTTCAGAATCCACTAAGGTTCTCAAAGTACCCGAAACTCCTTTAATATAACTAAACTCTTTTGGCGTCTGTGCGTAACAAAATGTACTACAACTAATAACAATACCTAGATTTGTCTTTAAACTTTCTTTCCTAGTAGAACCATTTTCTCACTCATGATAATATGGCCAAGCAGTATCATAACCACGAGCAACATTTTCAACAAGAGATTCAACTTCTTTATAAACAATTCGATTCATTTTTAACACTGTATATTGATGATCGATATGATTATAAAGCAATCATCATATCTTTAACGGCTTCATCCAAAAGAAAAGTCCAATTACTAAATCGATTCACACAAGCTTCATAAGCAGGTGTATGCTTAACAACACTTAAGCTACGTAAATGTCTACTATAACATAGTATATCTAATAAAATTTTGATTGTTGGATCCTTTAAAAATACTTATGGTATATATATATTCCACCATAAAACGTTTCACTGAGAAAAACATCAACTTCATCAATTAAAAATACTTTAGGATGAATACGTGACGTTTTTCGCATTACATCAATAGTATTCTTATTTTCCACGATCATATCACGAACTTGTTCTCGAAGATTACACTGTTTATTCGAAAAATTCTCGCATAATCAATTGAATGTTCCATATTCAATGCGTGCATCAATATTCACTATAAAATGAACAATTTACATCAATACCAATTGAAGCAAAAACACAAGTAACAACGACCATGATTATTGATTTGCCTTTTCATGTTCTAATTTCCACTAAATTGTTAATCAAATCATTGGCACTTCTTTTCCAATGTAATGAAACTCCGAGAACTTTGGTATCACTTGTATAACCAATACCAAAAATGCGAAAAATAGCAATCACTTGTGGTACATGTGGCATCAATAAATAAGATCGTGCTGCGTCAATACCACGGATAGAATTATGATGTTGTGTATTTTTCAAAGTCCAAACAGCGAAAATATGCGCCAATAATTCCGGAATTTCATCTCGAAGTGAATGATTTCATTTGATTTTATTAGATTTTTGAACTCCTTCATCGGCTAATGCTTTTGTTTCTGAGATTAATACATTTAGTTTGGGTTTCGCTTCTGTTTTTAAATTATATACGGCTAAATTTGTTGATATTAAATCATCGTATTTACATCGAAAAACTTCATAACACTTGCATAATATATCTACTGAAATGTCATCTCCTTTTAATTCGTTTAAAACATGCTCAAGATCGTCTTGTTTTTGCATTTTTTCTCGTCGTCTTCTCAAGTCTTCACCATTTTACCGCTGTATGCTCAGATATTAATCGAGAACCTAATTCGCTTTTCTCTAATATCATTGTTCATTGTACAACCATGGTTGGACCTTGATTCATATTGAACGATTTTATACATTCATCAATAATTCGATTGATTTTTGTATCCAACATTAAGAAATTTTCACTAATAAATTAGCCACTTTAGTAAAATCGAACCTTGCATTGGCCATATTATTTGATAGCTTTGTGGAATTTCAATTTCAGGATATGATATATTTCTCAAATATAGCAAGATGATGCTAACATGTACGAAGTTCATTCGATTCAGATTTACATATATCCGTTTGAGCTTCATAGGCTACGAGTTTTCGTTATATTTTTTCAATTTTTACAATATCAACAACGGATGAAAATATGTTTTTTTAATTCTATGTTGATTAATTTCAATGTTTTCAACGATGTCGAAAGATTACTAAATAATTGATCACGCTCTGTGTCGAATCATATCGTTTTATCAGTAATTAGTTTCTCAGTAAGTGTTTGAGCTAGTTCGTCGATCTTTTTCTTAGAACTCGAAATAAGCCCGGAATGTGCAGGTATTTTTGTCATTTTTGAATAAATGATTGTATCGATGGATGTTCATAAATACTATCTCGAATATGTTGTAAAACTCTATCGCAACGTTTTGTCATCTGTAATAAATTTCGTAATGTACTGATATTCAATTTTTTCAAAGCAATATCAAAATCATTGATCGTATCCTCCCAATTCCTGTACATAATTTCTAATGGTTTACTGGTACTTTGAAACAGTTGCTCTGAAATAAACCAGTTTTTCTTTCAAAATATGATGAACTAAATTCATTACATAAAGATAAATTAGTAAAAGCTTGATCAATAGTTTGAACATTCTGCATTGCAAAAATGTTTTTAAGTGTGTTCAAATAATTCGGAACACATTTACAGATTAGCTCGCAAACCAACTTATAATATTGCTCGGTACTAGGAATCGAATTTGCATGTGTGTAATATATGACAATGTATCGCATATTTTCAATAGCAGATGAAACTTCATCCTTCTCGAATGCTGCCTGAATAATTTTCCAATAACTTTCTAACTCAGCCAAAACTCCTGAATGTAAAATTGTCAATAATTCATCTTGTTTGTCTTTTTTATATTTTATCGCATGTTCATTAATTTGTTTAATAGTCGCGTCATCAACATTATTACATTTGACAAACTTTTCTACTATAAGTTTATAAGCACGTTCTTCTTCGAGAAAGGATGGGGGCGCATAAGACGCGGTTTTGGGCCATCGTTAACTTGGTTAAATTCATAGTTTACTGGATGCAGAATTTNTTTGGTACCAAAATAAAGCTATTTGGGATGAATTTAGACGTACTTTTGCTCAAAATATTGATGTCAGTTTTTGTGCATAAATACATGAGTCACGCATAGATGTATGAGACATGTATGTTTTACCTGGAAGAGACATTTCAAATCGAAACACATCCCAATCAACTACCCATCTGAGGATTTATCTCTAGTAAAAATTTCAGCTCGAACGGTTGAAGTGTTGCTGAGTAATGACGTGAAAAGTTTTCGAAATGAGTATGAGCATCTATAGCTCTCGTGTCACTTCTGTTCACTATTTTCGCAATATCTCGAGAAAGGAAAATATCAAAATGGGATTTTGAGTGCTTCTGAAAGCTCAAGTGAAGGGCTACAAAATGAGGTATTTTCTGACCTTTCCAAAGGTGAACTTTGTAAAATATCTGATCTGACTTTTATTCGGCTACTAAAAAAAAGTGTAAAATTATATTATTTGAGGCTTATCTTTTTCTCTCGATTATGAATTTGAAAAAAATAACTGCTTCAGTCTATGCAAAATTTCATGGTGAATCTTTTGGTAATAAAATAAACTATTTAAAAATTATTGCAATTTACTTTTGCTCAGAATATTGATACTTATTCGTCAACAACTAACGAAGAAATAGATAAGTCATATTTGTGTGTTCATATGACAGATCTTGAAACATAGATTATCCCAGTCTAATATTAATCGTCATTCTATATATGATAAGAGAATCAGCTTAAACGTTTTAAATCATATATTACATTTTCTCAAACGTATTACAGCTGATATTGTTAAGATAGTATATAAATCAAGTATGCAGAGCTACTCCCTATGTATTCTAACGATGTACATATACAAACTGATTTTTTTATCTAGTATTAGAATCTAAAAGATACGTTATAGAATACATATTTTTTGCATTATTTTTGAGATAGTCTTATTGAAAAATTCTACTCAATTGTTGCATGAATAATAAATCATGTGATAGTCATACGTCAGAGTTTCAATAAAACACTGCGTAACTTAATACAATGACACTGTCACACAAAAAAGAATGAAGAAATAAGTGAAGTAATGGGTCGCGCAGATATGTGATGAAATTTTTCATTTGTAATTTCTTTATTCGTGTCTGTATTCGTTGATGGAAAAATTAGTCTCATGACTATAGGTATATACTAACTGTGACTGTAGAGTGACTGTAGGTGAATGGTTTTTCTTTTTTCTTAGAATGTAGAAAAAAATAATTATTCTTCTTCTGTTTCCGAATCTGATTTTTCATTGTTACTGGTATCGCTGGATTCACTTGAATCGTTGGAATCGTTGATTAAGTTGTATTTAGTATTATTATCATCGTCTGAGTTGTCTTCATAGTCAGAAAATTCCATAGTATCATCAACGTTAGTCATAAGATTAGCTGCTAAAAGAGGATTTGTCCTATCATCGACAATTCCTCGGTTCACCCCGAGATGCCAGAGTAAAGCACACACGTGCGAGCAACAGCCCACAACACGTAGGCCCACAGTACAAGAGCAACACCATCCTTGAATAGGATTATCAGTACTGTTGTTGTCGAATTGAATAGTAGCGATGTATGATTTGGCATTACTATGTCTGGATTGAAATCTGACTTGAACAAGATCATCGAAGCCTTCAGGTGTCTCAACATAAAATATAAGTTCTTCTGAATTGTAGTAAGCTGGTTTTAGATGATCTTGAATATATGACTTTGCTTGATGGATTTGGTACGAACCTGAGATAACAGAATTATTAAAAGAAAAGAGAAAGATGTATAGTACCGAGAGTGATATTTTTAATCTCGTTTGGTGTAATTGGCGGAAAAAGACAAAAAATGCCGTCATGCTTGTTCCATTTAAGAGCTTTTCGCATTTCAAGCTCACTCAAGCGTTTCTCCAAAACATTGTCCTTTTTCAATTGTACAAGCATTTTAGCAGCGATGTCTTCATCACTATGAACACTCAACGTAGCTGTGGAACAATAGGCATTAATAATAGCAGAAACAATAGTGAGATCATCCCCAATGTGGCTAATAGATGAGTTTGGTATAACTTGATTGAAATACCGCCACTGTTTAATCTTGCCGTTTACTGAACGAAAAAATTGTCGAGGAATTGAATGTTAAGAAAACAGCATACCACTTTCAATTACCCAACGGGTTTTTGTAACGCAACGAGTTTCATTTGCCTCCGCGACAGATAATTGCCTTTTTCCATTCAAAAAAGCAGGCATTGCTGGCTGAAAGCCTAGTGTTTTCATTGATTCAATTGAGTCTCTGAACTGTGACATGAAATACATGATGTTAAAATAGCAGCAGTAAGATTAAAAATAATATTAGCAAAACAAATGCAAACATAGGTTCTTATTAATAGTCGAATCTTCTTGAAACTTTATACAGTTACATTAGAAGTTTATACAATTGAAAATGTTAGCATAATTTTGGATCACAACTTAATTTATTTTGAATGATGAAGTGAGAAAATTCGCTGAACTGCAATAGCTACCCTTTGCAAATAAACATTAGGTAGTACAATATATCGAAGATTAAAAATTCTCTGAAAGAGAAGCTTATTTGAGATAGTTATTTACTTTTTCATAACAAAGACTTATCAGCCAATATTTCGTCATTTAGTTTTATAATTTTATATACTTTGAATAAGAAATGAATTTAGGAGAGATAATACTAAGATCCAAGTCGATATATGAATGACAATAAAGAACAACTATCGATAAACTACTTGAACAAAAACGTTCATAGTTTAGATTAATTTCAATAGTTTTCTTTCTTCTAATTATGTGAAACGTACCCCACGATCAACAATCACTATATCGTTATCTTTGAACCAGGACAGCATATCTTGCTCATTGTTGAACAAACAGTGCTTGATTATGGAAGCGTCATTATTCTTGTAGTCAGATAAAAATGGTCCAAGTACTGAGACAATATATCCATCCTATAAACAGTTTAGTCCATTTTAGCCGATTTTTTTTCGCCGACAACTACTTTCACCGATTCCAATTTCACCGAAAGAAATTCTTTCTTTCGAAAGTGCAAACAACGAAAAAATTCTCTCGCTGAATTTGGAATCGGTGAATGTAGTCGCCGGCGATGAAAAGATCGGTGAAAATGGAATATGCCCTATAAAGAGGCTAGATTGACAAAAACAGAAAAGCAAATCCTCACAGTTGCAGTAATTATCATCGGCTTTAACATATGACGATGTTTGTGCATACTGTATGTGCGACGTTGGAAAGTATTATTTGATGACTTCTGGATATAGAGATAGGTACCATCTATTGTAACACACACTTGATCTGACTGATATGTGAGCAACGTATTTGCAATAGCCGTTTGATGATGAGCAAGAACGTCTTCACGACTAATATGACTGAAACCGAGATAATGTGGCGTGAAGTTGTTTGTTAGATTCTGTCGAACTTGTTGGATCAAATGTGAAACTGCTCTTTTGTCGCCTAGACGAAATATGCTAGCAAGTACTGAATTGCTAACACCTAACCGTAATTTAGCAAGATAGACAACAAGAGCAACACGAATGGAACGAGTGCGAGAATTTCGCATGATTGACAGATACTTGAGTAAGTGATTCAAACTGTCTGGTATATATATAAAAAGTAAAAGAACGTTGAAAGAATTAAAAATCAAAGGTAATTTGTTTAGTTAATCTCTTTGAACTCAAAGCTATGGACTTTGTTCAGATATATACTAATATTCTTACTCTACTCTCCTTTGTCTTCTCACATTTGTAAAAAAATACAAGGAATGAATGCTTGTCATTATTTTGGTCAGTCGAGTAAAAATGAAGAGAAAGAATATTTTCATTACCTTTATTAAGACCAGTAATCGCCAAATAGTCCTTATCGCCCATACTTGATGGATCATCGAAATCAAATGACTTCGATGAATTAAATGCTAAACGAAACCCCTCGAGACACTGTGTAATTTCTTTTGCTCCCCACATTTCATAGCTTGATATTTTACTCTTGATTTCTCTCATTGCTTCATATTTGAGCTGTTTGTTATATAAATGTTTTTTGCAACAGCGGCTGTTTGGTGGCACAAAAATGCCTTGTTTAAGAAAAACAAGATTTCTCTGTTCTTCTGTCAATCGTCGTCGCTTGACACCTTTGATAGGACCACAAACAATACAAGAACTAACAAAAAAGGCAATATTTCATCAATAAGCAACTATTTCCTACTGTTGACATTTTGTTGTTCTATTAACCAATATTTCGACCATTTCAATTTCAGATGTTGTCTGTATCTCTCGATCAATTTTTTTCAAAGACTCTCAACCTGTTCATCGACCTCCATCTGCTAAATGAAATTTCTCTCTATAAGTGAATAGAAACGAAAAGATTAACAAACATCAAAGTCAGTTTTTCCTTCCTCCTTGAATATTAAATCATTAAAATCACCATTTGTTTCTTTCTTCCAAGCTAGTAATTTTAATTGACATCGTTGGCAAACATAATCATTCGAGTAAACACGAGCTAGCAAACGAGCTGACCAAAATACCTTTCCTAATCCATCACCAACTTTAAACTTTTCACACTGTCAAATTTGACCACTACATCCTACACACTTTGGGTAAACCATGTGACTTTTATAGCTGGCACACAATAGAATGATAATGTTCTTCCAATAATAAGTCAAAGCTATTTTTCTCTCACAAAAACGTGGTATTTAGTGCAAGTGGAAAAAGAGAATAGAAACAGAACTGTCTTATCTCGTTCTATTCATACAGAAAAGCATCACATATCTGCGCGACCCATTACTTCACTTATTTCTTCATTCTTTTTTGTGTGAC
>OENT01002131.1:0-27587 GCA_900239685.1 Rotaria macrura | reverse complement strand
ATTGTCAAACCCCAAGAATTGATGTTGGAGATGATCGTTTCTCCACTTGTCCCATTTCGACGGGGCCATCGAACCACTCTTCTATTCGAATGATCGCAGATGATGAGACTATCAGTGTCTTTGTCGACAATCACATCCAATGGGTCAGACAACTGATGAGCTCCACTTCCTTGTCCATTTCCACCGGCAACCACTTGACCACTCGTCTCACCTGATTTCCATTGCATAATGCGATGATTATCCCTGTCAGCGACATGCACAGTTTCATCATCATCAACATACAAACAGAGTGGGTTCGAGAGTTGATTGGTTGCATTCCCTTGTCCATTTCCTCCAGCCACAGTGATACCATTTTGTTTCCAACGAGCATTTGGATGAATATCGTTGGAGCTGGAACATATTGCAACGACTGCAATGGAGAGAAAGGAGATGATGCAAGGATAAAATCGAGAAAATGAAGAATTATTCAGAGAAGTGGAAACCTGTTAGAATTCTCGGACAACAGAGAACTATTTAGTTTAAAGTTATCAATTTCAATGTGATCTGTTCAGTATATGCCGTTTCTGTGATTTTGTGTGACATATCAGTTGGCTTTGACTTTTCTGACAGGCTTCAAATAACAAAATGACTAAACAGACTGTGTACGGATACTTCGGATACTTATTAGCTACACAGTAAAATATGCCTATGAAATGTTGAAGTTCTGTTTTGAGGGACGTCAATAGAGTCAGAAAGGAGAGGGTATTGGTTGAAATCTCGAGTATTTTTGTGAGAATCATGAGTCTTGACCATTAAAAAGCCTGACACGGATTCTAGGGTATGGAAAAATTTGAATTGTAATTTGCTTTGTTCTGTTGCAGTTTTAAGATTCGTAATAGCTAACCGATTGAGACCTCTCTATGCTATATTCTATGCAAGATCAAAAGGCGATCGCTCAAAGATGTTTTTGCTATATTCTATGCAAAATCAAAAGGCGATCGCTCAAAGATGTTTTCAAAATTTTTTA
Organism: Rotaria macrura; assembly: GCA_900239685.1. Taxonomy (NCBI): domain Eukaryota; kingdom Metazoa; phylum Rotifera; class Eurotatoria; order Philodinida; family Philodinidae; genus Rotaria; species Rotaria macrura. Next base: position 26,581 of record OENT01002131.1, on the reverse strand, counting down.
TGTGCAATGTTTATTGAAAGACAATTTTAGTTTCTGCTTGTCTGCTAACTATTTGAAACTAAAGGCAGTTCCACAATGTTGAGTGAACTTAACCATCACGGCAGATGCTATGAAGGCTTGAATTGGAATCGGGTCACGTTCCATAAATGATGAACAGAAGTGTCGCTATACAAAAATCATACAAAAACTCTTTTTGTCATTGTTATTTAGTTCAATATTTGAATGATTTTTCATTTTCAAAATATATTCAAATATAATTTCACAATTTTCTAAGATATCTTTAATATGAACCGATAAAAAACCAATAATGAATTTTTTTTAGTGATTGAAGAAAAATCTATAGGCATCAAGCGTATCCACTTTTATATGTTCAAAAAATAGTCATTTGTTGCTTTATTCTAAAGTTCAAGTTATTCTGAAATAAACGTCATGTGATACCGAAAATTCAATAAATTTCCCTTTCAGTTACAGAATTCCAATAGTACTATGCTCTTCAATAGAAAAAAATGACGTTTTCTATCCCTTTACGGCCGGCTATTTGAAAAACGCCGTACCCCTATAGGGGAAAATGTTGCCATATGGCAACATCCGGCCGGAAAGGGCTATACTACTAAAGTCAACTACCTTGTACCTACACTGTAATGAAAAACATCAAGTAATGTTATCTTTATAACTTGAGGAGAGGAAGTTCTATGGAATTAAGAATTTGTTTGTATTAAGTTTTGTTGCTCCACTAAGTTTTATTGTGATTTTCCATGGATGAATCTTTTCCCATAACTACATCGGATACTCTCCGAGAAATCAACCACTAGAAATCCATTTACGAATAACTAAATGGTTCCGAATCGTATTTTTTATTATTAAGTAAGAAGGTGCCGATCAGGAAACTTTTCTTTGAATATACAGGTATGGTACGAATGTTGTTGTTCATCATATGAAATAATCAATACAAAGAAAGCAAAGTCTCGATGCATTCACTTTCTTACACATATTTTCCGTGTTTTCACACTTAACAAAGCTGCAGGACATTCAATTTCCTTCAAAATGAGATGTCTTCCGACTTTCTAGCATATGGCTTTCGACGAAGTTATAAGAAAATTACTTTTCATAGACATGACAATGAACTTTCCTAAGAAGCATACATTCGTATTCAGAATTTTGTGCTCTATCCGGTTAGCTATTTTAAAAAGTCAAATAGTTTGGTTTTTGGGTCGGAAATTTTGAAAAATCAAAATTAGCCTTGTTTTCCGAAAGTTTCTTTTCAAAAAAAACATACCTAGAAAATCAACTGTTTTCAACTTTCCGATATAACAACTTGTGCAGCTTTTCACGCTCTTTATTGGGCTGTATAATGTATCAGTGCCCAAAAGAACCTGAAGAGAAAAATAATGGTTTTTCATTTATTTTTCAATACTTTCCTGTAAAAATGGTTTTCAGAGGTAATAATGTATTGAAACGTTTGGGTTTTTATCATCAGCACATAGCTTGTGAAATTTTCTATCAGACAGCGTGTATCAATGGATTTTGTATCAAATCTCTTGATTAGGAAACGCGAAATATTGTGAATGAAGTTTTTTTTGGTATTTCGACTAATCAGTGTTTTCCATCTAACTTTGTCAAACTTCGGTATAATTCCACAATTTTTTCAAAGAATATAGTGCTCACTGTTGGTTACGCTTTAGTAAAAAACTGAGGCCTCTAGCTATTAAGAAAGACAAGATATTGCGAAAACAGAAAGTAGATAGAATTATGTCGTACGCTCCACAATTTCTAATATTCTCTGCCTTATACATTATGTGTTCATTTGTATAAATCCTCTTAATAATTTTGTTGAAGAATTTTTGAACATTACACAACGGAGACAACAGGGTAACATCTAAAAATTCGAATAGATTTTTCCTAAAAGGTATACAAAAATTCACAACCGTAATTCATAGACCAACAATTATTTGCGTTATCTATTTACTTCTGGGGAATTCTAAGGTTGCTAAAAATGAATATAATCAACTGAAAAATTCCTTTTCAGAGGAATATATGTTACGGAGGTTGATTTTTTTTAGAATAGGACTTTGTCCCTAACAAACTTAATAGTGAATTGACGCTTTTAAAAACAGTAAACGAAAATCACTCAAACTCTTTGAAAACTATTGATGCAAATATGACCTAAAAAAGATATTGATAAAATGTGTTTGATGATTGATTTTTAATAGTAAGTGTTCAGTATTGGTGTTTGAACTCGAATTTTGTATAATTTTTTTAAAATTATTTTATTCTATAACTCATGAATCTATCAGCGATCGACAGATATGATTGGGATTCATCTATGGAATGTTATACACTTAATTACTGGTCATACAATTGATTTCTATCGATCATGACCAGAGAAACTTTTAATAACTAAAGTTAAATATTCAGAATGACAGTCTGTATTTTGAGACAATCCTTGTAATTAGAGCAACAGTTAAAAGAATAGACATGAGTAATCAATCGTTTTTTCAATGTCGGTTAGTTTGAATAGATAAACGTGGATTCTAAAAACAATCACGTAAAGCCAGTAGAAAAACGATGAATAAATATATTTCTTTACCATTCTTCATGCTCTATAGAGCAACGTATAAAATATTAACATCGCGGGAAAATCATTTTCTTTGAAAGAAAAATAATTTGTTAGAAAATCAATAGACATTCAGATCGAAAGTGGTATAATGGCATAAGCGCTATAAGGGATGTAGTTATACCGCTTCATCCTGGTTGGTGTGGATGTATCATTTTGTTAAGCGTTTTATCAAGAAAGTAATTTTGCCACAAAATTCAATTCCCTATAAACTCTTTCAACCATAAAAACATCGGCTGATGGACTAAATAAATAGTTCTAACATCTGAACTAAACAAGGAAATACCTAGGTGGAATATTAACAAATACACATAACAATGACATTTTTTGAAATTTTTCTTAACTTACGAGGTAAAAAGGGATTAAAAACTCATAGAACGACATATATCAGTATGTATGATGTATGGCTAAACTTAGACCTTAAAAATAAATCTAAATTGGAAAGAGCGATTGTAAACAAATCATTCATTTTTTTTTCTCATGTGTATGTCTTCTTACTTATGCTTTATTTAAAAACTTCCATAAAGGCAATAGAAACAATGTCAATTTGAATAAAGCAAAGCTGGATAGAAAAAGTAAATAAATGTATCGAATCAATGAAATCATCTATTGCAATTTGCAAACTTGAAATATTTTTCGAGGATTATAGTCTACTTACGAAATAGTATCAATGGAGATTCCAAGAATGAAATCCTTTTTATTTCAATGCATCCATAACTTATATGTCCTTCTCTCATCGGATTATTTTATCTTGAATATGTTCTTTAACTCTTGTACAATTATTCGTCAAAGAAGATTCGCAAATGGCGTGATTCTTTCAAAAGACTGACTTCAGTACGAAAGAGAAGAAATTGAAATAATCTCAACTATGATATATAGTCTATTTATTCATCTAGTCGAGGTTAGACTAGATTCTTTTAACTTTTCTACATGTGTCTAATTTCCATCAATCTATAGTACTAGATTATTTATTTCAGTTACGCTCAAAAATTTAAATAATTACTATTATTTGATGTGATCATGAAATACAATTAAGATTCTGCTAGATGGCTTTATCGTATTGCAACTGAAGCAGTCTTGAAAATCTTGCTCAACATATCGCACTATCCGACAGACTTGGTTTCAAAACACCTTTCCACAGCTGTTGTGCCGCTTCAGACCAGTTTAAATTAACTATGAAACGTATTTGAAGGACAATAGCTAGATTCTTTTTTCACGATCTTCGTTACTCAAGATAGTGTTAAGAACGCCTTTTAATGCTTTTAACTTTCATGGATCCGTTTGAAAGAGCTTCGACATTCCCTAATTTGTTATTATGATGGATTTTAACGTTTCTTGCACTGAATTCATCTTTTTTCATCAGTACTACATGTTACAAGGGAGGAAAATGCAGGTTTGGAATCCCCAACATCTCGGCGCTTGCAGCATCTTTTCGACAAAGAAATTGACCTCAGGCGTACGGAGATGATTCATCAAAACTACTTTCACTTTCAATAGTAAAGGTCAAGTTCTACTTGGAATATTGAGAAACATAGGAAAATAATAAGCGCCAAAAAATATCAGTGTCAAAATTATTTCACAATATCTAATGCAACACAAAAAGAGAAAAGTTGTCAATAGTGAAAGTGAGTCAGATCACGGATCTAGAATAATAAAAAATCTGCCCTTGCTTTATTAGTATGACAACCATCATTGAATGCTGATAATTTACCACACATTAATTTTATATTTTATCACCGGTTAATTTTTTTTCATCTCGGGTCCCTCTCAGTGATCGAAAAATTTATTTGTTCTAATTTTAGTTCAAGTATTTATAGTTCGATACAGTTAAGTTTGCTGGTTATAAATATCATCTTCGTTTTTAAAATTCATCGAATAATAAGCAAGATTTGAAGCCCATTCTGGAAAACCTGGAAACAGTTATTGACCAAAAGCTCCCTGAATATTCGATTTATATTCTTTGGAAGAGAAGCTTTAAGAAGATTTTAATTATTGAAATCTTTTTCTATTGATAAATACTGCCCCTATTGTGTCGTATAGTTACAGATAATGTGATTTTCATTCTTCTGAAGTGAATTTTTTCTGGTGTATCAGTAAGAATGTTTTACAGAGTTACGTAATCCAATGTGATCTTTTTAATGAAACTGTGTTTAGCTCAAAATTTGATGCCTTTTGAAGCACTTATGCTCTAATACTACTATTGGAACTCGATTTTTTGTCATTTCTGACTGATAATCACTGGTTTCGTAGAGAAAAATTCCCATTTGACTTGAAGTAAATATTATATTTGGAATCAGAACAAAGAACTACGTCGATCTGAATGTATTTGAAATCGGCTATCTGACGTCTTTTTTCGGTTAAATTTTTACGGGTCTGTCTGCCCTATAAGTACTTGTACTAAAATTAGAACAAACAAATTTTTCGATCGCTATGGGGGACCCGTGATGAAAAAAATTGAGCGGTGATAAAATACAAAATTTACGTGTGGAAAATAATCAGCATTCAATGACTCTTCAGCTAATAAAATTAAGTTCAGATTTTCTATGACGTGAGGTTTAATAATTTGGTACATCTAATAATGAGTTTAGTTGAAAGCTTCGCCGTTCTATTATGTACTATTCTTTTTTTTCTGTTGCTTTTCGACAACTAAGAAGACCGTTAATATCTTTCAATATCGTCAGCACTTTGTAGTAAAATTGGGTACTCAGGTAGAGGACTTGCCCCATTGGGACGATAGCATAACTAAACTAAAACAGTTGACCTGAAATGAACAGGCCTATATTCAAAGGAAACAAATGAATTTAAATATCAATCGCACCTAGAGACATTCCGATACAATATCGGATATTGCTTCTTTTATCAATGAGAATTTCTGAGAAAGAATTCAAGAAGATAATTGTGTTAACGATTTTTCTCATAAGCTTTTAAGAAGATGACATGGTGATGTAAAATGAGTTTTCTATTGATCGATTACTTGTTAATAATTGCAATATGATATGAACCTTTTCGATTTTATTCAAGAAGATACGTTACACATATGCGAGGCAATAGGAATGAAAAACAGACACTACATTTATATTTATAAGGAAATTAGTTACTTCTGGCCCTTTCATGTGTATAAAACAAATCAATAAGTTGAGATTTAAACTTCGAAGTTTAATTGATCGCATACAGAAATGGGTAAACTTCTCATCGGATTTTCGATGTGTTCCCTGATATTGTGATTAAATTGTGCATGTAATAAAGAGTGCTCTCTTCCTATCCTATTTTACCGTTTGATTTTCACGGAGTTCTTCTACATTCGCGAGCATTTTCAGCAACTCGCAGTAAAATTTGATGCTGAGAGTCAGCACTTTCCCCTTGACCGATTATCTCCCATTCCTAACTCTCGACTGTCTGCTTTTCGTTCGAAAAAAATGTATTTTAATCCATCATTTGAATTATTTACGAGTTCGATCCAATCTAAGGACATTCATTATATTTATGCCTTCGCTTGCTTATGAACAGAGTACTAAGCATCAGAACTTTTCTGTATTTATTTACTAATCTTTCATTTATGTCAAGATACTCTTGGCCTACAAGCTACAATTGATCGAATTCGAACAATATTCACAGTCGAAATAAACAGCAGTTTCGTCATCACTATTGTCTTTGCATAAAAGTAAATGATATCGTTACTCAGATTGAACAGAGATGATTAACTGTAACCTCCCATGTTTAGTATGAAGTTATAATTTTGCTGTCAATGTATAATTATATCTTAAATATGGCATGTGTACAATTATTTTGAGAAATCTTGTGCAAGTGAATAGAATAAAAACCGTTTCAAACTTCATGTAACGTTATTAGTTGGTTGTAATAAAACAATAGATACTTTTCTCGATACGAAGTTAAAATAGAATGACCGAGAAGATGAAACATACATGTATGAGTTGGTAGTACATTTTCATCTTATGTTCTACGTATGGAGGAATAATGGTCTAATCTTATCTAATACACTTTATTGAACTAGATAAAATTGTTTTAAACTGAAATGAATACATATGTCAGATAAAAAAGAATCGATGTCATAGGAGAACTGTAACTTGGTGTTTTGTTATTAAAAAAACAGTGGATGTTAGTCCAAGTAAATCTTTGAGAAATATAATATAAATGTATCTTGAATAGCTCGATGGTAGTGGAAAAATCTAGTGATGCAGTTTGAAATGTATTCTATGTTTGAGAACTCATCAAAACAGTGTCGTTTTTTCTAAAAATACTACCTACGTCGATCTATCAATATCAGTATACGTTTCTCATTTAATAAGTATGGTAACTCTCGAAAACGTTTGACGTAACAACGAAGAACATTACACCGTTATTGATAACATCTTTGACTGACCTTTGTTTATCGTTTGTATCTTATCTTTGTCATTGTTTCGTTTCCTCGTCTCTTTTTTCTTCTTATAATAAGTTTGTGTTGAGTATGCGGTAGAATTGCTCAATAATCATCACCGCTGAGAGTGACCCGATGAATATTCTAGTCAGTTTTTCATTGCAAAAAGTAGTTTTTAAAATACATTCAACGTGTGTCAAGGTGTTTTATTTGATTGGATAGTTATTACATTGATACAAATCTCAGTGATAGACGGCACCGTTATAAACTGCGTATTGACCCGAATCTTTTAGACCCTGTCTGACAATAGTATTGCCTAGATATGAAGAAAATCGGAATAAACACAGCGACCTACATCTGTTTAATATCTTTCGTTGATAACCACGTTTGAGTAATCGTATTAATAAGAGTCAACATTATTCTGATGCCTTTCGCAAGGCATACACGACAGGTCATAAGAATTTGCTTAAACTTATCCTTTCAATAAAAACAAAAACGTGATAATTTGAATGTTCAACTCTATTTATGACAGAGCTGCTTTTATTAATTGATCAGAAAAATAGAATTAGTTGATTGTTTTCTTCTATTAGAAAAAGAAATATGAAATTCGTTCTTCTTTTCGATCAATTTTATTCACATCCGAAAATCATAACAAATACAAACAATAGTTTCCGGATGAATTCGAACGTTAATGGATGATGTTGCGTTGAATCACGATTTCGATTTTCTATGTTTGGTTTTATTAATTATTTTTTTTATCTCGTATCTTACTCAGCATAGTACGTTTTCAAATAGCGGAGAAAACCAAATGTTTTCGTCATTTATGTTACAACTTTTACTTCTATTGTCATTTGTAAATGATTCGATTCTTCATCGTATAAATCCATCTTCGTTACATTGGGATTATGAACGAAATGGACCTGATACATGGCAGCATACCTATGCTACATGTCAAGGTAAAGTTCAATCTCCTATAAATATTCGTACATCTCGTGTTAAATATGATCCAAATCTTAGTCCACTTTCTTTAAATGACTATATGACAAACACATCATTGCATAGATGGAATTTTACTCATAATGGTCACACCATAGTTGTGTATCCGCCATCATCTGTCAATCTTTCAATAGCTGGAGCGAATCTACCTGAGCATTTTTCGTTAGTTCAATTTCATTTTCATTGGGGTTACAATCGATATCAAGGTTCTGAACATACGATCGATGGAATGAAATATCCATTAGAAATACATTTTGTACATCGAGCGTATTCTTCAACTGCTCTAGCTGTTCTTAGCGTACTGTTCGAATTACAACATAATGATAATCCATACATCAATGATTTATTAACGATCTTAAATCAAACCAACGATGAATCAATATTTATTGAAAAACAAATCGACATAGGTCCACTTTTTCCTGAATTTGTATCACCCCGTTTTTATCGCTACGATGGTTCATTAACGACTCCACCGTGTACCGAGGGTATTACATGGATCGCATTTGCATCGATGGTACCGATATCAGAATATCAATTGGAAGTCTTTGTTGGTAATAGTGTGTCGTCGAATTTTCGACATCCTCAAAAGGGATATTCACGTCAAGTTCTAGCTAATTTTCGACCTGAAAAAAATCTGCAAGACGACGATGACGAAGAAAATATTCGATGTTCGTCAGTATGTAATCAACAAATATCAATATTATTCGTATCCTTTACTTCGATCATATTGATGTTACAATAAAAACTAAGCCTTTTCATATAGTTTTTTTTCAACTATGTGGATATTTATCATTGTTGTTTGTTTGCAATATGAATAGAATAGAACTACTAAGATTTCTGAAATCTTTAGAAATAAATATGTTCGTGTTATTTGATGCTTTACTTGAAAAATGCCTAGCAGTCATCGAATTCGAATGCATAAAACTATCCGGATGATTGTTACTATCGCTGAAACTAGTACAAAAGAAAACCTTTCAATGTTTTGACTAGCTCGATGTTTGAATCGTTCTGATACAACAGCGTGTGACTAATGATTCTATTATGACTTGAGATTATCAGTGACATTATACAAAGTCCTCGAAAATAAAAACAAACTTGCACCTATATCTGTCCAATTCGATAGACTGTATTCAGCACTTGTAACACTTTATCAAAACTATACGTATAGATATTTATAAGGTACATATCAGCATCGTGGGTTCTTCGAAATGTTGAAGAGATTCTCGATAATTGTATTTCATTGAAACAATGTCGAAGAAATAGATTATTTTCCATCAAACTCTAGATTCTTATTTCGTAGGGAGATCTAGACATGTGAGGTGTTCGTTTGAACAGTTCTAATAAATATTTATATACAATGAAAACTTTTACGTCATCGATCGTTTTGTATTTTCATTAAACTTGATTTCTTTTCTTTTCTTCTTGAAAAGAAGAGGAGATGCATTGCATAATCTTCCCTTGATCGTGAGTCGCGTACTTTATGTTTTTTTTTGTCCTTCGAGATGAAAAAAAAACGAGGTATAAAGTGTGCGTTTGCTCTTTACCAGTTAAAACCGCTGTTAACTCACTCATTTTATAACCTAGACCGAATAGTATTTTGTTTTGTTTCTTTTCTCTTCTTCATTCATCTTGCCGTGTATGCATTACACACGCAGAAAAAAAAACGCATATTTTTATCGTTCTTTTATGCGCAATCATGATGACAACGTTAGATCATTCATTCTATATATAAACGGCGAACAAATTTTTACTATCTAACATTAAACTCTTTGTTGAACAAAACAATGGCTCCTATTCGAAATTCGGCTGTTATATTTGCAGAAATTCCTACGGGCTATCCAGTAGTTGGTAAACATATTAAATATGTTCAAGATCGAACGATTGATCTCGATACTGTCGATGCACTTGGTGGAATTGTGACGAAAAATCTTGTTATATCTATTGATCCATACATGCGTGGACGAATGAGATCAGCAGAAGTAAAAAGTTATGCGCCTCCATTTACACTCGATCAACCAATAACCAATTTTTTCGTCGGAAAAGTTGTTAAATCTGATAATGGAAATTTCAGCGTTGGACAATATGTCTATGGAATAGGAGTTTATGAAGAATATTCCGTTCATCCAAAAGCTCAAACAGATTTACTTCGAGTTCTTAGCGAAGAAGAACTTAAACTCGGTTTACCCTTGACAACATGGGTCGGAGCTGCTGGTATGCCTGGACAAACAGCCTATGATGGATTTTATTATATTGGAGAACCGAAAAAAGGCGAAACAATATTCATTACTGGTGCATCCGGTGCTGTCGGTCAAATTGTTGGACAACTCGGTAAATAAAATTTTGTTTCTATTGAACAATAACTTTCGAAATTCTATTCTTTATTGTCGTTTTAAGCCAAACGTGAAGGTTTGACAGTGATTGGATCAGCTGGTTCCGATGAGAAAGTCAAATGGCTTCAAACTGAACTTAATTTTGATCATGCATTTAATTATAAGACGGCTGATGTCAAAACTGAACTTGCAAAATTCGATCCATTGAATATTTATTTTGATAATGTCGGTGGTGATCAACTCGAAGCAGCACTCGCCGCTGCTGCTGATCATGCTCGTTTTATTGAATGTGGCATGATTTCACAGTACAACGAAGCGGACGCTCACGGCATTCGAAATCTTATCTTAATTGTTGCTAAACGATTAAAACTTCAAGGTTTTATTGTCTCCGATAAACTGAAAGATCCAAGTTTTCGACAAGAATTCTATTCGAAAATTCCAAAATGGATCGCTAACGGAGAATTGAAAGTCAAAGAAGATGTTACCAAAGGTTTAGAAAATGCTCCAGATGCAATTGTTGGAATTTTTCGTGGACAAAACTTTGGCAAAGCAGTTATTCAAATAGCGGACGATTAATTTCTTTCTTTGTAATCTGTTCTTCGTTTTTTTTTCTTTCTCTCTCTAGAAATAAACCGTGTTTTTCGTCATATTAATTCTATTAATATGTACGTCAGAAAGAAAGATCGTCTATTACTACGAGTCGTTTTTTTCCCATCCCTGGATAATAGGACCAAGTGTTTTCTTGTTTTGTAATTCTTAGCTGACACTTCGATAATTGGCATTTGTTCGTTTATCTAAGATGATTATCAATGCATTTTGTTCTTGATGGATATTAGTATTTTGTCGTTGGAGCTTCATTTATTTGTGCATTTACGTATATTGACCTCGACCTTTAACATGAAGTACACGTTACTAATCAGCAGCTCTTTTTGTGTCATTTTTTCTCTTTTACGACGATCTGTTTAATAGAATATTCTTGTAATCCAGTATATTATTCATCTGCTCTGACAAACACAACATCCATTTACGCTTCTCGGCTCGTAGCTATGAATCGATTTTCAATCATTTTCTTGCTTTATATTAATATAGTCTTGGTGATATCATTACCACCACCACCACCACCACCACCAATACCATTGAATTCAAATGGAATGAGTATGATGGAAAGAAAACTAGTTGAACATAATTGCATTCAACATGTCCGTTTTATTTAGATACTGGTTCTATAACCAATGGAAAATTCAGCGATGAATTTACATGCAAAACTGACGATGGAAGATGTCTGTTATTCTCAAGTGTTTTCCATTAAAAATGTATATAGGAAATTTTGCTTTTTCTAGTTGAAATTCCACTTAATGGTAAACTTCGATTAGGAACTAATCCTTGTAAAGGTAATTAACAGAATGTGATGCATAACGAATACAAGTGATTATGACCTGACCCCTGTAACAGAGAGTGAATGTTACGTCGACCCTACCTTCTTCCGACATCCCCATTCAATATTATAATGAAAAATCTTCACTGTTTCCAGATTTCTTCAAAAAAAAAAAGAATAAGAATCATAGGGTAGCATGCAGAAATCTCTAAGGAACGTAGGTTTATGCGAACTCTACATACGTCAAATAATTGGTGAATATAAAAACATGAGTACACATTGTTTTAGTTTGTACCTGTACGGCAACAGGTTTTTCATGCGAAGATCAATGTGATACAGCTTCTGTATCAACTACAACTAGCACAGGTAGATACGTTACTGAGTCTATTGAATGTCGAAGATTTTTTTTCTTAAAATAGCTACTACTAGGACTACTCTTGCAAGTAGTACATCATCTTCAACGGATCAATTCATATTATCAAATACGTTTCCAACAATTGTTTCACAAAATACAAATTTAAATACTGGTTCAACAGCGAGTACATCGTCAACGACGAACAATGCCGATGATGATATGATCGATAGTTTATGTGCACGATCAACAGTTGCCCGTGATTATGCCTACGTTGACTGTAGTGAAGTTTATTTAGCCGGTAAACGAACCAGTGGTATTTATGAAATATGGTAAGACGACGAAGTTCTTTTTCTAAATAGAAGAAAAGACAATTCTCTAATTGCAAAGGCCTCGTACAAGTTCAAAGTCATTTCGTGTTTTATGCGATATGGACACGGATGGTGGTGGATGGACGGTACTTCAACGTCGTGGTGATTACAATCAACAGTCGAATTTTTTTGTAACATGGTCATCATATAGACGTGGTTTTGGCGATCTTTCGAGAGATTTTTGGCTTGGCAATGAAAAAATTTACACATTAACAAATCAAAATGAATATCGTCTTCATATTGATATGGAAGATTTCAATGAACAATCACGTTTTGTTGATTATGAATGGTTTTTTATAACAGACGAACAGACAAAATATACATTGAATTTAGGTCGCTATATGACATCGTCAACTGGTGGTGATTCATTGTCCTACAATCGTGGCATGCGTTTTACAACACGAGATCAAGATAATGATCAATCAACATCGAGTCAATGTGCAGAAAATTATAAAAGTGGCTGGTGGCATACAGGCTGTACATTGGCTAACTTAAATGGACTCTATTTACGTGGCAATGATTCAACAGCAACAGGCGTCTTTTGGAATAATTGGTTAGGTGCCAAATATTCATTGAAACGATGCGAAATGAAAGTTCGACCAGTTGGTTTCAATACAGAGATGCTCTCATGAAAACATATGACAGGATGATCTGTTTTTTTAAAACTTCTGTACAGTGTTGCTTTTCTCTATTCGTCATAAACAACAAGCTGAATAATTAAAAATTGATTGAACTATTTTATAATTAATTTTTTGAATTCTTTTTTTCTTTTTCATCTGATAAATACATACAGTTTGTTTAGAGGAAGATTTTCGTGGACAAATTTGTTTTTATTTATTTATTCATTGATCAGTGCCAACGATAGATTTTCGAGAAGAAAACGGAACAATATGCATTTCTATACGAAAATTCTCTACAGATTGTGTCACATCGAAACGAATGTATTTCTAATTGGATTTTCTTTTTTTGACAATGAAATATTTACGAAACACAAAGAATAGCAATACATTATTCATTGTAGCCCACATGTTGTTTTTTTTTGTACTTTAGAGACTTTTCTGTCTACTATATTCAACTCATTGATGTTCTCACAAATAGAAAAATTCAATTTTAAATTAAATATCCATAAGTAAAAGACAGTATACAAATATTTTTAAAAAATTGATTGAGACATGACAGCAATCAGAGAACATTCTTATTTGTGATACTCATTGGATTTGCGATAATTCTAGATAGTTGAAGAGTTCATGATTCTAATTAGCTGTAGCTTTTGAAAACAAAATAATCTTGAAAATTTTCAGTGAAAACGATTACTTCTTGGATGATCATGATGCGCGAAAAGATAAATAATTAGATTTCAGAAACAACAAGAATCAAATATCGGATAAAAATAGAAATCTATCTTATACTGACTAATGTATATAAATTCAATAAAACTATTGTAGTTATATAAGAAAAATTGATCCAAACAAAATCCCTATAGTCATAGTCTAATCTACAGATCCTCTCTATACTTGCACAATAGAACTTACACAGTTGAATGGTTACTCTGTGCCATCCTCTTGTGAGTTTCACATTCATTTAACCATCATCACATGGAACTATCGAATATTATGCATCGCAAAAAATATGTTCTATATTATAGATTAATATTTTATCTTGGAAATATTACTATGGCATATCTTTTGATTTTTCACCAAGGCAAACTCGTTTCAAGTCTTTTCTGTTCTGTTAATTGACTTATTTCTATAGGCAAAAGTGCATAGATGCATTGTAAATAATCGTTAAACGCTCGATATTCCAACTTTCAAACATCTATCATTTCTCAGAATTAAATAATTTCAAACATATAGAATACTGATAAAAATAATTGATTTCTATTGGTTGAAACACTCATCGTTGTAAAAAACGAAATATCTAATGGGATGAGTCATCGATTAGTTATCTCATACTATACGATTTGAGTAATGATGGCAAGAAGAAGAAAAAAAAAACATAACCTTCATTTTATCCTGTAAACTAAATAGAATACTACTCTATTTTTTTTTAAGATAAACATTCAGTATCTTTCATCATTGTCAAACCGCATGTTAAAATAATATTACAATGGTTTTCGAAAATCTCATCGGATATTTACTTGATAAGTATTTAAGTGATTATATTGAAAATCTAGATACGAAAAAATTGAAAATAGATCTATGGAGTGGTATGTTCGTATGATAAATTTCTATTTTAATATTTAATTCTAATTCTAATTCTTATTAGGTAATGTTGTATTGGAAAATCTTTATCTTAAACCAAATGCATTGGTATATTAATAGAAATTGAAAAGATATTAATAAAGAAAAATTTTCTATTTATCATTATAGGCTGATTTAAATCTTCCAGTAACTATATCTGTTGGTTATCTTGGTATGTGTCATTAAATAGAGTTGACTTTGTTTAGTTATTAATATTCATTATCTATTTATTGTTTAATAGAAAAATTAACTCTTGAAGTTCCATGGAAAAATATATACGTACAACCAACGAAAGCCACTATTGATGGACTTTTCTTATTAGTTGTTCCCAAAACTGGTTTGCTTATTTATGTTCGATGTTAAATATAATTGTTTTTCCTTGTCGTCATAATAATAGAAGTTGGATACGATGCTGCACGCGATGAAAAAGAACAGCATGAAGCAAAAATGAAAGAAGTTCAAAAAATCGAAGAACTTCGTAAAGAACAAGAAGCTCAAAGTAGAAATAATTTATTTTCTTTTGACTTTAAAATTTTCTTTTACTGAACATAAGAAAATGCTGGCGGCGCTGATAAAAACAATGATACATTCGTCGAGCGTATGCAACTACAAGTTATTCGAAATTTAGAATTATCCATTCGAAATATTCATGTCGTCTATGAAGATAAATCAACAAAACCGAATCATCCGTTTGCTTTCGGATTTACACTGAATTATATTACATTACATGTACTATTTGTTTGACTAATTTTAATTCATTGGAAAGTATATTCTTTCGTTTTAGACTACAACACCAGATTGGAAACCAACAATACTTAAAGAAGATACGCCTTTGATTCATAAGGTAAAATAATTCTTTTCTTTCATAAACATATAGTTTCATATGTTTTTCGAATAATCTAGCTTGGTGATTTAAGTGCATTATCAATCTATTGGAATACGAATGCTCATTCGCGATCTGGATTATCCAGAGACGAAGCTCTTGTACGTCAAATATTAGATTATTATAATTTCGTTTTTTGTGTACTCAAAAAGTGAGTACACTCTAGAATCGGTCAATGTGTCCGGCCGTTAACACGATAACTCTTTACAAATATATTCGATTGAGCTGAAATTTTGTGCACAGAATTGTCTGATGAATATCTCAGTCGAGTTCGAAGATGAGAAGGATCCGGCAAGAAATGGTTGAGTTATCGAAAAAATTGTCATTTTTCACCAAACAATCCCTGAGGTGGGGTACAGGGATTTTTAAAAAAAAAACTTTTTTCTCAGAATTATCCACAACTTATGTAAAGTGACTCAGTTTTTAACGCTGATTCCGAATCTGATATTAGTTTTGAACCAAATCGAGCTTTCTAAAAGAACATCGCTAAAAAAAGGTCTCAAATGCACAAAGACTGCATCTAGAAACAAAATTGCCTAGATATGTCTGAGATGATCAGTAGTTTTGGAGTTTCCCAAAAAGGTTTACCAAGATACTTCATCCGTGTACACATTCTAGAATGACTGATTTGTCTCATTCACTTTTTGAAGTACACATAACTCTCGGACATAAGTCCGAAGTTTTCACATTTATTTTTAATTTATTCGATTTGTAGAAAAATCTACGAGAAAGCATAGCTGTCAATAGTCAACAAGCACCTGCTAATATATCATACAGTAAAATTATTGATTCATATTTTATTTTCTTCTTGATTCGATTATAATTTAGTTCTTCGACCATTAAATATTACGGCTAAAATTAAATTAGCAATGAAACCACGTCAAGATGGATTCACACGACCCATGTTCGATATTAAAGTTGGTCTAGATGAAATTAGTTTAAATATTAATCGTGATCAAGTAACGTAGAAATCAAAAATTTTGAATATAGAAAAGAAAATACTTTTCTCAATTATTATTTCAGTATTCTGATATACTCGATTTACTTGAATTTCGAGATTATCTCATTCTTAAATCGAAATACATCAAATATGAAATTCAAGGTGTAATACAACCAAATTCAAATGTTCGCCGGTAAGAATTACTTGTACATATTTAACTCTTTCAATCGTGAGATTTTAATTGTGTCCTGCAGAAACACGAAAACAGATAGTTCAATCTCTCTCTCTTTCTTGCGTTCAGTTATCTAAAACATGTGTTCGACATATAGATTCGTTTTTTCATAGTCATGCGAAGTGATTTTCCTTTGAATATAACATTATTTTTTTGATTTCATTTTTCAGATGGAAATTTGCTTATGAAGCCATTGTCAATGAAGAAATCCGACCGAGATATGAATGTTATAAATGGGAAAATATAAAATTACATTTAGATCGTTGTCGAGAATATCGTACACTTCATTTTCAAGATTTACTTGGTAAAGCAACAGTCGAACAAAAACAACGAGCACAAGTAGAAACATAAGATTACGAGAGAGAGAAATAGATTTTGTTTTCTTAATATGAAATAGCAATTGGAAAAGAAACTTGATGTATTCAATTTAACATATATTCGTCGTACTGCTGATATTGAAGCTCAGAAGAAAAAAGAACAAGAACCAAAAACATGGTGGGGAAGCGTATCGAATTGGTGGGGTGGAAGTAAACCACAAGATACACCAGGTTTATTGAGAAACGTATTAGCATAGATGAATATTTATTTGTATATTCGATTTTTAGAACTTGATTTGGAAAAAGTTATGTCACCCGAAGAAAAGAAGAAATTATATGATGCGATTGGTTATGAAGGAGAAGATACTTCAACATCAACATATCCCGAAGAAGTAGATTTCTTTTGTTTTGTTGTTATTGAAAAAAATGAAACGAAAACAATGATTCCTATTTTTTTGTTTGTGTTTTGTAGTATATCGATATTGATTTGAATATTCAATTGAAAATGCTTGATGTTAATGTTTGGTCGAAAATTAATCCGAACGATGTTCAGTAATTGAAAAAAACAAGAACCTTGATGAATAATTGATTTTTGATCTCAATGATTTATCTTATCTAGATTTCGAGTCATAGCTCGAGCAACTATACCTGATACGGGTCTCGTATTTAGACGAAGACCAGCAACATCAGCAATTGCGTATGTTATCAAAAACGATTGATTGTATCATAGTACTAATCTATTTCATTTAGAGTGTTCGTTGATTTGGGTTCATTTCAAGTATTTGGCGTAGCTACAGATGTCAATCAATCGGATTTTTCTAATGTTAGTCGTCCTGTACTAGCTCAGCCTGTTTCACGATTACAATTAACAACAACAACAATTCAAGAGACATTATTAAAAGTTGAATTCGAAACACAACCATTAGATAAATCATCTGATTATCGTATTAAAGTTGCTTCTCAACCTCTTGAAATCAAATACAATGCTGTAAATCTAGAATATTTATATTTAAAATCATACTAGAAAACTAAATTGATATTTGTTTTTGTCTTTCTTTATATAGCCAACCATTAATAAACTAGCTGAATGTTTCGAACAAGATACACAACGAAATCTTCAAGGGTTAGACAAATAATATAATATTGTCATTCGTAACAATGATTTCATTTTAGTGTTAAACAAGCTGCCTATTCAACTTATACGGATGTTAAACATCGTTCATATATATTAATGAAACATAATATTGAAAAAATCAAAGTTTTAGATATTGATATTGATATTCAATCGACATATTTTCTTCTACCTGAAAATGGAGTTTATCATGAGTATAACGTCGACGGAGAATTTTTCTTTTTCGTACATATGCGGAATTCTTTTTCTTTTAACTGTTCAGTGGTGTTGCAGCCATTTGTATGGATTTTGGTCATTTGACATTAAAACGAAGTACATTACCAGGGGAAATCAAGGAACATGTGACTGCAATGAAAGAAGCAAAAGTAAAAATAAGACAAGTGCTATTTCAAATTTATAATAGTGTCATGTTTCATAGGATATCGAAGAAGCTCGTGCAAGATCTTATACACAATTTAAATTAAAACTTGAAGATATTCAATTAATTTATGCGAATGAAAGTAAAATTTCTTTTAAAACTAATACATTTTTGTTCTGTGTAAATTTGAAATTTTAGATGAAAGTTGGGAAACGGCACGTCAAGAAAAAAATACAAAAATACATTTAATTAAACCAATGGAACTTGATTTAGATGTTGGCAAATGTCTCTATACTGACGATGCTGTTCTACCAGCGTATGTTTTTTTTTCTTCGGATTCAGATTGAATATCTAAATATTTTCAAAGTATTACACGTTCGTTCGACTTCTATTTCATCATAGATATTTCGTTAGTTACACAAAGCATACGACACTTCCGGTCTTTCCTTGCGATATTTTTCATTGACTGTTGTTTACAAATCATAGACAGAGTGTTCGTTTATTTATCGATCGATTAAGAGAGGATCAGTAGAAAGTTGAAAATTTTGTCCGGTTTCCGAAAATGTTCGTGGGATTTTTGTGCGACTCACAGTCACAGGTTAGTGAATCTTTGGAAAGTCTGAAAATAATGTTTGGACAGGAGCACTTACACAAGCAAATCAAGAGACTGAAAATAAGACCATACCTCGTTTGAAATTGATTTCCTGCTATTTTTCTCATTTGCATCACGGACATGTTCTATTTATCTTAGCGCCGCTCTGTTTTCTTTGACTACATTGCTTTTTGAAAATTTTCGGAGCAGTATCTGGACAATATATATCCTTCTAAAAACTATTGCTCCTTATTGAATATTTTCTATTACTGATTTGTCGTACAGAGTGAAGGATGAAACAGTTCTTTACAAAGTGAGCTAAGAACCGAGAATCTCGCAGCAATCCTTTAGAAGTAATCGAGTACTTCAAGTTAGGGAATGTCGAAATCGTCGTTCGTTCTCTTACTAAAACTCCACTTATTCAAAGAACTCTAATAGAGAACTAACGATCAGCATACCGTTTTGTAGAGAAATGTTTGCTCTTTCTTATGGTGTTATTTAGCATAAATTTGATGTCTAGCCTGGGTGTTTGTTTTTTTTCGCGTACTGAAAGCGGTTCGAATTTTATTTTCAGGCTTTTCAAACGTTTTCTCATAACTCCTAACCTGTGAGCAGCACAAAATTTCCCAGCCTAAATTTGGAAAGAGTACAAAATTATGATTCTAACACAATGTTTCAAGCGTTCTACTGACTCTCTTAATCGACTAAAAAATGAAGGTACAGTTTGTCTAGAAACTTTTGAACAGCCCGTTATTCGGGTCAAATGAAAAGTTTCTTTATAAGCAAATGTAAAAGTATGACATGTCCGAATCGAAATACTCGTTTTATGAGGTATTCATAGTTCAGGTATTCCTATCATGAATTCTCATTCGAATGTTGTGTTTCGAGGTAGATATTCGGTTCACAAATTAAACTAGAAGTTGTCATAAATCCTTGGAAACTATTTTAAGTATCAAAACAATCTCTTAACATAAATTCGATGGTCATACGATTTAGTAGGAACTTTGTAATACATTTTTCTGCATTAAAATCTATACTTGAAATTTGAAATCGATTAATGAAATACATCAAATTCTCCTATGTTCATATCTAGCGAACTATTTAGTTTGAATATTAAATTAAATATTCTTCTCATATTTCAGTTGGAAAGTCGCTGGTAAACTTCCAAGTGTAGAATTACGTTTATCGGATAAACGTCTATTTCAATTGATCAATCATATTCAATCAGTACCATTTCCTGAATCGAAAAATGCCGCTATTGTTGCAACACCGATCGAAATTGAAGTTCGTCAAATTCATTGATTGATGTAAAAAAAAATAATTACAACAAATTTTTTTTAGTCAACACTTATACAATCAATAACGAATAATCCTGAACAAACATTAGAAGTCATCGAAGGTATGACACCAGTGAAAAAATCCAAAGAAAAAGTTGAAGCCGAAGAAAATAAAAATAAACCAAATACAACCAAAGATGTAACCGAGAAAAAAAAAGAATTCGAAGGTCAATTAACACAATTAGAAGCAGAATTTACACTCGATACAGTAAGATAAAAAATTTTGTTTATGATTTATTTTTATTATTTTATTTCTCGTTTTAAACAAAAAAAAAGATTGATTTACATATTGATGAAAGTATAAATGATAAAAATGAAGATGCACCATTTCTTCGTTTAACACTTCATTCAATCGTTGCTAAAACGAAAATAAAAACATATGAAATGGAATTCGATGCATCATTAGCTAATTTCATTGTCTATCATGAACAATTCATTGGCAAAGACAATCTACAATTACGTTTATTATCAGCTCAATTGGAAAATAAGACGAATGATATAAATAAGAAATTAGTCAGTCTCAATTTTCTTCATACATCAGCAGAAAATCCATTATTTTTATCGTCACCCTATTATGGCATCGAAAATAAAGCTCGTGTTCATTTTAGTAAACTTGTCGTTCGATTAAAATTAGAAGCACTCTTATCAATATTACGATTTCAAGATGCATTAATGAAAGAATTACCACAGGATACACCCGAAATACAAGCTAAAAAGAAACGAGAAGAAGAAGAACAAAAAGCTATTGAAGAAAATAAAGCTATTGGAAAAATTGTTAAAAAACCAGGTAAGATATTTGTTTCATATTCGATGCTATGGCATTTGTGAATATCAACTTGAAAGGAGAATATCTAAATCAAATAATATTCTACATCGGTAAAAATCTCTCCTTAGACTTTCACCTTTCACAACAAATCGATACGTCATATTCCGATTGTGTTTTATTTGAATTATTGTCAATGTTGACAAAGAAATTTCGTGTATCTTGTGAAATTAAAATAGAGATATCCGGTAACAAACTCAGTTGGACTGGATTTTGTTCTTTTGCCTCCATCGTTTAATTGTAATATATATATATTTAGATTGTCCAGTTTTCTAGTCAATAAAATTCACAATCACACTTTTTATGAGTCAACCTTTGCACTGATCTTATTTTTAATCGCTGCTCCCACGCTTCTGTAAAACAATATTTCTTAAGCTTTGTACGACTTTGGTGCGTTCGACTAGACCTACAACGCGGTTTTTGTGTACTCAAAAAGTGAGTACACTCTAGAATCATTCAGTGTGCCCGTCCGTCCGTTTACACGATAACTCTTTACAAATACATTTGATTGAGCTGAAATTTTGTGAATGGAATTATCTCATCAATATCTCGGTTGAGTTCTAAGATAAGAAGGTTCCGACAAGAAATGGCTGAGTTATCGAAAAAATTCTCATTATTGACCAAACAATCCTCGAGGGGGTACAGGGATTTTTTCAAAAAAAAACATTTTTCTCTGAATGATCCACAATGTATATAAATCGACTCAGTCTTTAACGTTGATTCCGAATCTGATATTAGTTTTGAACCAAATCGTAGCATTCTAACAAAACATCGCCTGAAAAAACACAAAAAATGCATCCCAAAACCAAATGCCCAGATGACCACTAGTTTGGGGGTTTACCAAGGTACTTCTTCCGTACACACATTCTAGAAGGACTGATTTGTCTCATTCACTTTTCGAAGTACACATAACTCTCGGACTTAAGTTCGAAGTTTTCACATTTATTTTATTTGAAGATCTATTCTTTTTGGATCCATCTCGTCGCTAATCATTAGTCTTCTAACGATGCACAAGAGTCATGTGAAATTTCGTACAAAAGTCTTACCAGTAAAACACTGACGCTTGGGTTCACATTGACCCCCCATGAGACTTTTTTCGTGTTAAACAGATGATTTTTATTCATATTATATCTGCCATCTATTGTCTCGAGAATTTATTTACTATAGAGATTCGTCACTTCAACACTGTCAATTGTGAATCATGTGCGTTTTTTATCTTTGTCAAAATAGTTTTAAATCAAATCTAAAAAGAATCCGAGAGATTCTTCTTACAAATAATAATAATGAATTCGATAGCACTGTTTCTGAGGATGACGGGCTCAATGCAGATTATTCTATATCTGAAAAAGTATCCGATGATACATTCACTGATGAATGTCTTTCGAAAGAAGAAAATTCATCGGATTCCTACTTCAATAATGATGGTATAAGCAGCAGTACTCAACTTGAATCAGTAGTGTAACGTGATCAGCACAACCGTATGAGAATTCTTTGAGTTTTAACATGAATATCTACATAACGACATTCACTGTTCATGTTATAGTCGTAATTCTATCTTAATCTCTGTCTCTCGGAAAAGTTCTTTAAATCCGATAACTTTCATATATCACAACTATGCTAACGTATCTGTGCTTCGAAAAAGGTCATAATATAGCCTTTGATTCATTGTATCTAGCGCAAAATAGACAAAAAATCAAGTTCTCATACTCATTTGCGTGACAACGTGGGAAAACCATACGAGGGTTAAATCAAACAGCTGTGTGAGCAAAACAACAACATAATAATAATAAGCACTCTGCTTCAGTCATTACTAGGGACTATTGTGATCTTTCATAGTCAAGAAAAGAAGATCGATATGAATGAAGAATGGATCGAAATTTACAGGGTACACACATATCTCCTTATCTCAGAGAAATAACTCAACATTCCTGATCGTGTTCTGAATCAAATTGTTAATTAGATATGCTCTTCTTCTCAGTACCACGACATCTAGCAACATTTTTGAATGTAGCACAATTTTCTGTAATCCATCCGAAAGAACTCATGTTAGTAATGAATAATCTATACTATCCTAACTTCTGGCGAGAAACTGATCCTATCCTGTTGAAGACATACATTTGTACAACAGTAAAGAGTGTATTTGAAAAATATCGATGTCTCCGATCAGTTATGTAAAATAGTTGGCGCATCGATACCCGAAATTCTGTATGTTCGAAGAAATTTTCTACAACTTTCACAGCCAATTGAAATCTCAGTGAAAAACAACTTGAACTCAAATGCTACTCAGACTTAGTCAGACAAAACAAATTCCTATTCGATGTAGTCTACCTTTATTTTCTTTAGAATTCTATGGATTTGTCTTTGAAACTATGTCATAATATTATTTTTATTTGTTTCAGATACAACGGTGACCCCTTCACTTAAGATTGACGCTGATCTAGAAGAATTTCGAATAATACTCTCATCGAAACAAGCTGAATTATTCGATGTACAAGTTCAAGGTTCGATAGAATTATTTTATCTTGTGTTCTATGAATCGAATTCTATTAATTTAGGTGTCAAAGCTTATGTATCACAAGCACCAGAAAAGACATTAGTCAATTTGATTCTATCTGATTTATGCATTTTAGATCCGAATAAAGATGCAAGATATCGAAAAGTACTTGAAAAAAAAACGAACAAACAAAACATGCTTAAAATAAACCAAACAAATGAAATTTTCTTTGTTTTTTTTTCAAGATCATTTCTCAACAAGGTGATGATAAAGACTTACTTCATGTTGATCTATCATTATTTAACTATTCCGAAGGATATCAAAAACCTCTTGATATTTTCGATTGTGATGTTAAAGTTCAATTTGCTAAAGCCAATATTGTTTTTCTATTCAAACATATCGATGCAATTCTGGTAAGAGAAAATCAACGATTGAATATTTTTTGTAGATCTATTTTTGTTTCAAGGGCTTTCTTGATTCATTAAATATAACGAAAGCAGCACTCGATATAGCATCGACACAAGCTGATGCAGCTTATGAACAAGTACAAAAATTACAAGAACAAGCATTTAAAGTTCATCTCGATATTACATTTAATGGGCCTAATATAATTATTCCGACGAATTCATATTCTGATGAAGCTCTATTTATGGATTTAGGTAAATTGATATTGAAAACAAATTTTTATGATGATCCAAAACGATCTCTTATTGAACAACAAAATGTTCGTTTGGAAAATATTCTTGCAAGTCGTGTTAAACTTGATCGACATTGTAATATACTTGGTGAAGCTATTTTACTTGAATGTGCAGAATTAAATACGATGATTAATCGTCTACTTTATCCCGAGAAAGTTAAAGCCGAACCAGGAGTTTCAATTAAAGTCGATTGGGAATCAGTTCATGTACGTTCATTTTCATTTTCTATTCACATTTATATTTCATTTCGATTTGAATAGTTTCGATTAGCTAAAGATGATTATTCATGTGTAATGAAAGTTTTGATGGAGAATTTTTCGGAAAATATTCGTGATCAAATGCCCGATGATCTTCACAATGAACAATATCGTTATAGAGAAGAACAGCAAGAAACGGCAGATGAACGATTACGAGATGCTGTTATTAAAAAGCAGAAAGGTTGAGTTCGAAATAAATCTTTGCTTTTAGACATAATGAATTATAATTTTGGTGCTTATTTTTTAGAATCATACAGTAAAGAAGTAGTGCCAACACTTAAACTTCGTGCAGAAATTAAAGAAATGGCATTAACACTTTATCTTGGAGAATCAGATTTGGTGAGTTTGTTCTATTCGAATCGCCAAGCAATGAGATTCCATTATAGATCAATACGAATATAATACTTCAATTTAATTAAAAATTATTTCGATGAATTTTGTTCTTATAAACAAAACAGTGTGCACATAGGACATTGACGAAGAATGTACTTGTTATAAACATTGAAATCAGAATGTATCTTTAGAATGAGTGTAAGTGTGGGTAAACGAAAGTAATACGCCAACAGTCTTTTTTTCTTCGCTGATCAAAAGAAAACATCCTTTCAGATTTGTTTCCATATTATTTCTTCGAATGGCATCAAAATGAACGAAAGAAAAAATGCCGATCGTATAAAATAGCGAAAAATGGATTCCTCTAAAAATTTTCGAAAATATTTCTGATGTCATTCAGTGATAATTAATGTCACCGTCCTCTTCTGTTGTCTATTTTCACTGGCTAGTGATATTCATTAATAGTGACAATATAGAAATGAAAAGTAAAGACATAACTAAACAAAGATATACAGTATCTTGTTTTGTGTTCTTTAGTGAATATTAGGGATCCACCACCGGTGCACCGACCGACTACAAGTGCATTATTAATTATAGCATACAGTCTATCCGACCACTGAATTTCCGGTGCGTCCCTAGTGAATATCATTTTGTTGTTAATTTATTATAATTCTTGATGGCATCTAATACAAGCAGCGTATCTTTTATTATCTCAAAAAAATAAAATCATCTGTTCTTTTTGTGTACTCAAAAAGTGAGTACACTCTAGAACCGGACAGTGTGCCCGTCCGTCCGTTTACACGATAACTCTTTACAAATTTTGAGAATAGAATTATCTCATCAATATCTCGATGGAGTTCGAAGATGAGAAGGATCCGGCAAGAAATGGCTGAGTTATCGCAAAAATTCTCATTATTGACCAAGCAATCCTCGAGGGGGTACATGGATTAAAAAAAAAACTTTTTCTCTGAATGATCCACAATGTATACTAATCGACTGAGTTTTTAACGTTGGTTCCGAATCTGATATTAGTTTTGAACCAAATCG
Source organism: Rotaria macrura (assembly GCA_900239685.1). NCBI lineage: Eukaryota > Metazoa > Rotifera > Eurotatoria > Philodinida > Philodinidae > Rotaria > Rotaria macrura. Next base: position 488 of record OENT01002131.1, on the reverse strand, counting down.
TAGCTTTCTAACAAAACATTGCCTGAAAAAGCACAAAAACTGCATCCCGAAACCAAATGCCCAGATGACCACTAGTTGTGGGGTTTACCAAGATACTTCTTCCTTAAACGCATTCTAAAATGACTGATTTGTCTCATTCACTTTTCGAAGTACACATAACTCTCGGACTTTTAAGTCCGAGGTTTTCACATTTATTTTGAATTTACTTTTTATTATTCAATATAAATTCTTTATCTTGGTAGTCAACATATTTCAAAAACGTTTTCGCTCATTTCAATACATACCATTTCTTCGCACATCTTTGTACAATTCGAGTTTCTTTGATATTGATCAATTTTCATAGATTCGACTAAACTAATTACTTACAATGATATAGAGTACGCTGGGGCAAATCAATTACATTTTTCAAAACTTTGTCTTTTTTCTTTAATAACTATTTTAATTTTCATCGGATAAAAAAAGTTCCGCTACCAACAGTGTAGAGAAAA
>OENT01002130.1:0-27600 GCA_900239685.1 Rotaria macrura | reverse complement strand
TTATAAAGTGAACACTGGTTAAAAATGACCCATTTTCCATCCTAGTTATTTTGCCTTCAACTATGTTTTTTCGAAAAAATTGTGTTTACAAATCGATAGAGCATGCAAAGACGCAGGGCATCTCGTGCTCCGATTTTTGAAAAAGCTTTTTTTATGCCCAAAAACGTTTCCACAATTCAAACTCCTTGGAATAAGGCCAAAAACCTGCAAGTGAATTTTGTAGGTGATCTGTTTTGGGCATAAAAAAAGCTTTTTCAAAAATCGGAGCACGACGTGCCCTGCGTCTTTGCATGCTCTATCAAATGGTAAAAACAATTTCTCGAAAAAACATAGTTGAAGGCAAAATAACTAGAATGGAAAATGGAAAAACATGATTTTGAGAGAAACATAAAAACATTTTTTAGAAAATTTTTTGCTGTTTTTTAAAATTTTCTCAATTTTCACGCGTTTTTTGAGGATTTAACCTATCTCTTCCTGCGTAACTTTTAATTCTGCACACGCTAAGTGCTTAATTAGCTGTTAATTAATTAACTAATTAATCAGTAATTAGAAATCAAAGACCTAATTTTAAAAAAAAATCGTTTTTCACATAGAAGACCTCTCAAAGATCACTAAAAGTTTTGGTCAAAAAATGGTATTTGGAAAAACAACTATAGTGATTCTGAAAGAGAAGAACATGGGCTATCACCTCATGGTGTTATCTTAATTTTCATTTTCTTGACGAAAGTCGACTTTTTTTGAGGGGGGGGGGGGACTTAACTTCATTTTTTAAGTGAACTTTTTTTTTATACTCATCCGTGTCTAGACTGATCGATCGATGCTCACTGTGCCCTCCGCAATCTATGAGAGGTAGAACAATGGAAAAAGTCTAGATTTACGTGATTTTCAACAACTTTAAACTTTAAGATTAGAGTAGAANAATTTTCACGCGGTTTTTGAGGATTTGACCAAATCTCGTCATGCGTAACTTTTAATTCTGCACACGCTGAGCGCTTAATTAATTAATTATTTATTTATTTATTAATCAGTAATTAGAAATCAAAGACCTAATTTTTAAAAAAAAAACCGTTTTTGACATAGAGGACCTCTCAAAGATCACTAAAAATTTCGGTCAAAAAATGGTGTTTGAAAAAAAAACTATAGTGATTCTGAAAGAGCAGAACATGGGCTATCACCCCATGGTGTTATCTTAATTTTCATTTTCTCGACGAATATCGACTTTTTTTGAGGGGGGGGGGCCTTAATGAGGAGCTACGTTTTCGTGCTAAAAAAGATGCCTCATTGCTTGGTAAGTGTTGCGAGGCATCACACGCGATTGTAGGAAAAAATTCCCATGCAGATAAGACAATTTAGTGGGACCAGAGCGCTAGAATTATTCACAAGTAGTTTCATTCGAAAGAGCACATCAACATACGTCGAATCACGTTTTCAAAACTGTCGGATATTGAAGTTTGGTAGCAGAAAATTTTCAAACAAGACCAAAAGTACCGAAAAATTCACGTCATTCAAGCTACGAGAAAATGAATTTTTTTATCAAACGCTGGATCATTATATTTCCAATGAAAGACCACACTGGCAAACCTCTAGATTCAATATTTCAACTTATCAGGAATCACCTATGAAAAATGGTGAAGGATTCATTCTCCGTAAATTTTTCGCATATTGATATTTCCTCAAAGAAGCTACCAAACAGTAAGTTGTTTTTACCATGAACTTTTCTTATTGTGAACTTTATGTACGCGAAATGCAAGGCCGAAAATCAAAAATCGAATTTTTTGATGTCCCTAAAAGGGACCACAGTATGTGGGAAGAAGGGATTCGAAAAGAAGTGATATTTTTGTAAAAATTAATTAATATTCAAAACTATTTTATCGGTTTTCAAAGCTCATTAAGAGCCACATAACACACGCAGTAAACATTCGAAACAGGTTTTTCAATGGGAAATATTCCAGCAGAAATATGTTGGAAAATGAAATACAGGAAATATGCTTTAGTGAGGTACGAAGAATGAATCCTTCACTATTTTCCATAGGTGATTCCTGATAAGTTGAAATATAGAATTCAGAAGTTTGTCGATGTAGGCTTTCATTGAAAATGTAATGATCGAGCGTTTGATAAGAAAATGAATTTTCTCGTAGCTTGAATGACGTGAATTTTTCGGTACTTTTGGTCTTGTTTGAAAATTTTCTGCTATCGAACTTCAATATTCGGAAGTTTTGAAAACACGATTCGTAGCAGACTTTCTATTTCAAATTATTGAGATGTTTTGAAGAAGATATTTCTCAGGAACCGATGGGAATACAGGTACAAACGCGTTTTATACAGCCCCACTATACCAGAACCTTCATTACATCCTCTGAAAATAAAAAGTACATTTTTCGATATTCAACCAAATATGGAGTGGCTATAATGAATTTACAGAGAGCATTTCTTTTGAACAAGTCCTCGATAACATTCCAGTTTTTAGAGCTATCAACATTGGCCTAATAAAAACGAAATTTTTTAACTTTAGTTTGCAATAAAATAGCATCGAAGAAGGAGTAACTACAATGATCATATCATCCAATTACTTAGCTGCCCAATCAAGCCTAGTTTTACTAATACGGCTTCAGTTCGGTTCTATTGCATTTTAAAAACCACAAACTGAAGTTAGCACCTGATTCGAATAAGTTCACTTCTAGAATTGCCCAAAAATGTGTTACAAGTCACTCAATTTCGATCAAGTCATAATTTGAAAAGCTCTGTCTATTGGTATAATCCGAAACTCAACCGATAAAACAATCTGTCGAGAAATGAAAAATCCTCTACCAATGGATATAAACAACACTACCGAATGTATGTTGAGCCTCAACTTGCTAAGATACGTGCTATCACTTTTTCACTCTTGTTTAAACTACAGTCAGATGAGCTCTATCTATCGGTATAATAAAATCGAATATAATTCATGGTGTAGTTAATAATTCTGAAGAGTCTAGCTTTCAAAGATTTTTATGGAACTTCAGTGATCCATTCACTTAGAGACGCACCCCAATTGTCATAGTGTAGTTCAAAGTCGTGCAACTGAATGAACTCAATAGTTCGATTAAACAAAATTTATTTTAACACTCACAGCTATTGAAAATACCGCAAAACACCTTCCATGTCGTAATTTTTCCGAGATATTTTCAGTATCGATCGGTTAAAATACTTCTTAGATGAATTCGTTATTATCTGACAAGACGTATCAAATGATTTTTTTCTAATTCCCAGAGATAAAGCTATGATTTTGAGACTATAGATCGAACTGTTCACAATTTGAAATTTAGATATTTCAAAAAGCAGAATCGAACATACAGTTTGATAGAGCTCGTCAGATTATGCAGAGAGCACCGCAATAGAATATACGAAGCAGCTGCAATAGTGAATTGACCGTGGAAATATTTTATCTAGTGCTTTTTTACACAATTAAAAGAAGTTTCTCAATTTCTCCGTGGTTGGTTTTATCTGTTCAGCTCATGATCGTACCATCAGAGAACGTTCGCCAAGTTGAAAGTGAAACTAGAGCTGGCGGTTTTCAAAATACACGTGGATAAGTTAAATAGTGAATTTACTCAAATTCTATGCTAAATTCAATCACGTAATTTCAAAAAAAACTGTTCGAATTCGATTCGGTTCATTGTCTATCCTCGCATAAGCATGATAAAATTTGTATATATTAATCGAGAGGAAAGAGAAAAAAGAAACGCAAAATGTCCTTGTCTATGGTTTGTTCTAATAGGAATCATATTAACAACATATGCGTACTATATCGATAGAAAGGAGAGAAAAAAAGAAATAGTCTTTTTATACTATTCCTTTAATAATGATCATATCAATCACTGATCGATGCATTCATTGGTAAGAAAGAAAAAAATTAGTAGACTTTGATCTTTATATTCTTATTTCAATCGGGATTATATGATCAATGACATGAACATCATTAAACGAACAATTATACTTAAGGGTTTCTGTTTCTTTTTTCCGCGTGAGTGCATATATACTTTTATCTTATATATTATGTGATCTCAATGAAGATGATGAATATAACAACTTAAAATATAAGTTGTCTCAAAACATTATAAAATAGCATCTGTTTGTAAAACTACTTATGTATTTATTATATTATCATAATGATTTTTTCAAACAACTTATTCAACAGTAAGTATGTATAAAACTGATTATATTTTTCCTTATTTAGATTTGTTGCAATAGTCTGTTTTATAGAAGATAATTTTTGATGGACTTTCAAATAGGCCATATGAAAGTGTTAACTACGTTCTTAAATCTTTTTAGACGATTTAAAAATGCTTTTTATGCAATGAAAATGGTTTATTATTTGGTTACATTTTAATAAACCCTTTTAGGATTCACTAATTTACGTTTTTTGTACTATAGCATACATTTAGTCGATTGAAGTGATGGGGGAAGGATCGTTCCTCTTAGATACCTCGTCAACTAAATTTTTCAGGACTATATCTACATGTAATCGATAGCTTTTACAGATTGCCAGGAACTGTTATCGGCAGCACTTCAGATGCTATCTGTAACAGTTCAACGTTATTTACAGCTGTTAATCCGTAATCTTCAGCATCTCACATGATACTTGGAGTATTTCATGAGGCATTACAACAATTTCAAGAGCTACTAATAACGTCCAATTGTCAGCTTGCAATAGGCTAGAGATTTCAGTAGCGATCTAGGTGAATATCTTATAGTTGTGCTTACGCTTTTGACGTGTTCTGGCAAGCAAACGAATAGTGAGCTTCCCTTCGGTTACGCTCTATTTTAGCAGACCAAAATAAGTAAATAATGTATTGAAACGTACATTATTTATGTATTTTCAACAGATGAAAAAATTACAAAAGGCATGGAATTACGTAGTCAGTATACTAGATGAAATTGTCCGTAAAATCGATGATATGATCAGTAAAACGAATACTAATGATCAATAAAACGATTAAATGATCAGTAATGAAATTTTCAGTCCACGCCTCCCCCCCCCCCCCCCTCCCCCACAGAACAGACGCCAACCCTTGAAGTCAGTACTGACTGATTCCCATAGATTCTTCATGAATTACAAATCCATGGGAAATCCATGTGATCTTAAACGATAAGGCTTTCCGAAATTACCTACATGCGGCAAAACGTCCTACGTTTAATACCATGTAGCTGCATCAATAAAGCCATATCGGAAGTGGCTGATAGCCGCTCTTGTCACAGTTTCTCATTGTCTAATTGGATTTCCATGGGTTCTCGTGGATTCTCCACAGATTCCCTGTGGATTTTCCATGAATTCCTCATGAATTCCGAATCCATGGAAATCACTCAGTACTGACTTCGAGGGTGGTTTTTTCTGGTGGGAGTAGACTGAAAATTTCATTACTTATCATTTAATCTTTTTACTGATCGTTAATATTCGTTTTATTGATCATTTTTCTTACTGATCCTTTCATCTATTTAACTGAAAACTTCATCTATTTTACTGACGAAATATCTTGTTGCCATTACAAAATATGCCAGATTTTCTGCGTTTAAACAGTTGAATTTACGTTGAATTTAATCTCGTTTTCCAATTGAAGACAAAAGTGGTTAAATGCGTTTATTAAGCAAGTAGATTGAAACGCAAAAAGTAAAAAACTTGTTCAAAATTTCATTGTTTTATTTCGAGAACATAGAAACCTTAGTGAATCCATGCAGACAAAATGGTGTCTTCCATTTCAATAACGTGCTTTAATCAGTTTATTGATATCGTAGTATAGATTTGACCAAGGATAATTATATTAACGAATTTTTTGATATACCGATGAACTAAGCTCACTTAATTCTACAAAATTTAAATTTTCTACATATATTTAACGAAACCTAAGCGCATATTGACTTGGTAAAAGTTATTCGGCATCAATCAAAAACTGGTTTGTATAGGATTTTATAATCTTTTTTTGTGAATTAAAATCAATAACATTAATACTAATATAATCCGAGTTCTATTAATTTTGTCAACAGTTTCAGAGATTGTGAGAAGATAAATTATTATTATATTTTACTTTTAATCTTATAAAAATGATTGAAATTTAAAAATTGATTTCAATCTTTTTTATTTGTGATGGCCATGAAAAAAGATCAAATGATTTCAAATTTCGAACCTCTGTATATTTGTCAAAGGTGAATTCAGAATGATGCTCATTATCGCTACAGTGAGATGTCTTGAAAAGAGACGAAAAAGTTGAATTTTGACATAAAACCTAAGAATATTATGTTAATCGATCTTTTCTAAATAGAACTTTAATTGAAACAGTATAATTCTAATGAATTGTTATCACAAAAAATGGATAAAAATAAGTTACTCTAAAATTTTAAGAGAGAATCGTAATTGGCTTTTAAATAAAAGCTGAATATCGAAATTAGACTTGAGTCTTTTACTACAAACCATTTAGAAAATAAAATTTTTACAATTACAATCGTTCATATCGATTTCCAATATACAGCTGTACTAAGTTCTGGGTGGAGATATCATACAATTGTAAACTAATACTGAGATCAATACTTTTAGTAAATAGTTGACTGATGAATGATCCTGATTACTTATATAATCGTATAGCCGATGTAAACTGCTACTTCGACCACCAATAGAGTCTATTTGTTATAAATCTTTGATCTAAATGTTCGCTATTCTACAAATACTTATGTTAAAGTCCCTAAGTTTCGAAACTGTATTTCTTTCTTTGGTATCCCAATGGAAATGGAATTACTTAGCCTCAAAAATGTTGCAGTTTTCCCCTCCATATCCTATTCATTTTTTGACTGACAAGAATATATTTAGATGAATACTTATTTTTCACTTCATTTATTGTATTTTTACTCGTCTTAAATCTTCGTTATCTTCGTTTTAATGCATTCAATGTAGAAAAGACGCTTCTGAGCATTTAATCCTAAGTTATTTTAATCCACGCGTTTCTAAGCGTTGATTCGTCCGATTCTCACGTTAAATGTGTCTAAACAGCATTTTCACTATTCTATGTGGGCATAGGAAGAACAATATTTATGTTCACAGAATCCATGCAAAAACGTTTCTAGGGCAATTCCATTGGAAATAAAAATGTGAAATACAATGTAATTGATCCTGTTTATTACTTGAAAACTGTTTCCCCTATAGTATCTAGCGAAACAATAGACCACCACCCCCCTCCCCCCGCACTTTGCCTAATCTTTTAGAGCTACAATAACAAACCAGTTCATCTGTACTATTGATACCTAACAGACATGCGCTCTTTCATTGAATATCAATAATGTCTGTCGTCGTCTTTAACTTCTTTTGAACTGGATGTTTATGATCCGTGAGGCTGGAGCGAGAAGAGAGGGAGCTTTGCATTTAACAAGGTCTGTGAATCCTCTGTAGCCCGTTGACTGTGGTCTATGATGTGACGATCGGCAGAGAGGGCTTCTCGTCTGTCTTGATCTCAGATACGGTCCGATTAATGGGAGAAGAAGGAACGTGTCGTGTCGTTAACCGTCTGTGATTGTGTGAGATTGGGGCTGCAGTGAACTGCAGCCATCTGTGGTACCTATCCTTCTCTAGGTATGTAATGTGGTGATGCCAGGCAGCTTCGAGTCTACCAATCACTGTGATGCCTAAGTAACTGATCGGCTTCGATCTTTGATAGGAGACGGATGTCTTTATGCTAGGTTCAATATTCTTCCTAATATACTTGAACACTTCTTTTTGGATTGTGTTTCAGAAACATTTAGGGTAGTAATAAGATTAGAATCCATCACAAATTGATTGAAAATCGATTATTAATCTTTTGGGAATAAGTTTTAATGAAAAGCTCATTAGCGCAGTCGCTTTGGAGCGAAAATGTAGGGTCCCAATTCGTTAACCTTCATAATACTAGTAAAAAATACAGAAAATGAAATATCACGGACTTTTTTATATCGTCGTTTTCTGATGGCACACTAATTTTTATTTTCCTTGTGGCTATTTGCTCGTTATTTTTCATTTTTCGGTATTCATTTCTCTTAATTTCTTATGAGAGGCACTGAAATAAACCGTAAATACAGCAGTGAGGCATTATGATTATATAATGTTGGTCGTTAAGTTCAAAAGCATTGACTGTCTGCAATCGAGGATAGGCGGGGAGTAAAACCTCCATGCTCTTAAACTTACACTCATTATTTTCTTCGAAAACACACAGAAATTCCACAATATTATTCAAAAGTCTCACGTTTCATCGGCTATTAGGATTAATATTCATTTAAATCGCTGCCAACGGCATTATAAAATGAATTTAAAATCATTTTGGAAAACTCAATCTGAATGGAGTGTTGAGTATGAAGAGTAAAACTTGCTAACCAAGAACTGGGGCTACAGGCCACATTCCGGAATAGATGCGATGTCTCTCCCTCCCTCTCCCAATCGCAGGCCGTGACAAAAGTTATTGATATAGGACCACAAACTGTGTGTCGATGAGTTATTATTCCATTAGAGAAATTGCTTCTTTATTGTAATTCTAGAATATTACGTAATTTGTCGTCAACTATTGTATCCAGGGATTGTGATAAAGGCTTTCTTATTAAATTTCGATCTGATTTTCACCCTAAAAGTTTTTGTATGGGATGTAACCGCACATCTGCATCTTACGTCCAGACTTACGCGTCACCAATTTCTTATTTCAACACTTTGTTTTTCTACGCACAATATTTCTGACTGTTTTTTATTTCCTTCATTTTACTCTTCCCGTTTCCCCCTATTGATATTCTATCTTTCAAATACTTTGCTATTCCAACATTTTCCTCCGTTACCACAACAATATATTAGCAGCAGTGACAGCTTGTTTCCCTACTTCCCTTTAAAAACAGACACAAGGAGACATACCACGAAGCACACGGCCACAACTAATAGACGGCCACAGCCGGAGTCTACTCACGTCCACGGGGTAGTCACGACGCCGTCGTGAGTCAAACATACGCGTACCCTATACATCATCCAAAACCTACAACCATATCAGAGCCCATGATGGCAATCATTTCCGAAGTTTGAAAGTATGCTCTCAGACATCAATAGAAAAGATTCAGTGAGATAAGCGCCTTCAAGAATAATTTTTGTGGGTAATCAACGACAACGGTTCCCACGTTTTCAATGATGTACTGTAACTTGTTTTTCGCAACATTCCTATTGATGACTTGCAAGACCTGCGCTAAATTACCAGAGTATGTGCATCTACACACGTTTGCGGAGATACAGGAAACAAATTACGTTGTACGAGACAAATTAAATGTTTGTAATGATTCTCGATATAATCCTAGCAGTTTGCTAATCGCAATTAAGACAGCCATCGAAAGTTATGAACAGAGACAAATGCTAAGAAAAACGTGGTTAATACAAGTCAAAAAGTTTAAAATTCCGTATTTTTTTGTATTGGGGTCTACGACTGATGAATATGTTCAACGTGCGCTTATTTTAGAAGACGAAATGCACAACGATCTACTGATAGGAAAACCAGTAGACAACTATTATAATCTGACACTAAAGTCAATATTCACCATTGCTTGGGCAAGTACTCACTGCTCTAATCGATGGCTCTTGTACGTTGATGATGATACAATTGTGAATGTGAGAAAAGCCGCTCATTATGTCGCTGCTTTGAAAAAGAAACCGCGTCTCGCTCTTTACTGTTATATTGCTCGCCATAAACCTGTGAGAAATCCAGAATCCAAATGGTATATATCAAAAACATCATGGAAACCTGATAGCTATCCTCTTTATTGCCAAGGTTGGGGCTACCTAATTCCGCCCAGTGTTTTACCGTTGTTGCATGAAGCAACAAAAAAAAACTCTACTCAACCGAAACTATGGTTCGAGGATATTTATGTTACTGGGATAGCCCGTGAAGCTATCGGTATTAAACTAGTTGCAGCGCCTGTGCGACGTATTGAACGTTGGCATCTGGGGTTGTACAATAAAACCATGGTTTTAGCAGAATTGGACAGAAAGGAACAGTTCCTTAAAATCTGGAAAAAAATTAGACCAATTTTATCTACTACCACAGTCTTTACTACTAGTACCACAACAGAGACGAGCAGAATCCCAAAAAGCACCACAACGGAAAGCGATCCAAATAAAAAACACTTTATAATAGTCCCTGGTACAACGAAAGAATCAGTAGACCCTGAAAATCTATTGGGACGCCTTATAAAGGGATTCTTTAATGGTACTATTAGTCCCATCACTTATGTAGCCATAATAATACTAACAGCAGTTGGAAGCTCACTTTGTACAAGTCGCCGAAACTACAACAAGCTTCGTACATTATGGAGGAAATACAGACGTCGACGGCGTTAAAGTTCACTAAACAATTACGGGTTTTAATTTTGGAAACTGACAAACACGATCGAATGATATACGAGTGCATTCTTCTGTAGACTGAAGCTCAAAATTGTTGAAACCTCAAGACACCCACCGCTGGTATCTTTTTCAGTGTAGTGAAACAACTAACTATGGGTTTGACTGAAACTTGTGTACCAATCTAAGCCTCACAAATTTTCTGTCTATGGTTGTCAAATGGGTGTAGATTAGACCTCGGTCTTGGTTTGGCTGTGAGCGTATATCTATCGGAAAGTGCTTATATTGGTGAGTACATATGTGCACTGGATAATGAGAATGAATGAATAAATAATTAAGATATGACAATTGCCTAGTGATCTCGGAACAAAGGAAGTCAACGGTCTTGAAATCATGACGGGCTCTATAGGGGCTACAAATAGTTTTCGGGAATACAAGCAATTGAGGATTCAGTTGGTGGGTCTCGGTGACTGCCCATGTTGGTTGAATCTCTTTACGGATGAATTTATTCTTTTCATCACGCAGTTAAACAAACAGTGGTAATTATACCTAAATACATAACAACCACGAAAACCTCATACATATCCCAATACCCGATTATTGCGATGCAACAAAACTTTCCAGGATTACCCTCTTACTCAGTTCATATCAATGATAACTGGTTATCAATTTAAGCCTAAAAAATCTCTGAAAACTAGGTTGAGGCCCATCAGTTTGACAATACCTAAAAATCTAATGTCATTGGAATCATCTCTGATTATCCTCTAAATCCATAATCTTCCACGCAATTCCTGATAATATCTTCAATGACTAGTACTCCCTAGTATTCTTGGTAAACCAGTTATCTACAGGTACGGCTTTTAACTTCTTGAAATCCTTCTCTTCCTACTAATTGGCGAAATCAATTCTGAAAATTCCCTGAATCGCTGATGATCCCTAAAACTAATAATTGAGTGAAGGCCCCAGTAAAAAAAGATTAGATTATAGAAGATTTGAGTGGATTATAATCGAACTTTTCTGCACCAAAATCCAAATTATAATCGATTGAAGTCGGCGAAAACAAGAACAATTTGTTTTTATCAAACAGTAATCTTAAAAATCCGGTAAAATTTTCATTAAAATTATGTTAAATGCAGATCATATGATTTAAATCAAACATACATGGTATGAATGAAAATTTTACCGGATTTTTAAGATTACTGTTTGATAAAATCAAACTATTCTTGTTTTCGCCGACTTCAATGGATTATAATTTGGATTTTGGTGCAGAAAAATTCGATTATAATCCACTCAAATCTTCTATAATCCAATATTTTTTTACTGGGATGGACTCAAGTTCAAAGTTCGGACTTGCCGGTTCTAGTTTGATTGTAAGATTCACTGTCAGAATTCAGTATTACGGCTTCGATTGTGTTTAGAATTTCAACACGAATATATTGCATTATTAATCAACTTTAATTAGAGGACCCTTTTCAATCTAAATTCTTTCCATGTTAATTTTATCTTGGCCATATGCACATCATGCAAAATAAAACTTAAAGATTCAATTAAATTGCTTGCGTGGGAAGCAAACAAAAGTCAGTTTCTCGGGTATGCAGCTAATGCTGTGCTATCCAAAGCAGAGAATTCACAATTATATTCCTCTGTAAGTTTAATTAAAAAATTTTTTTTGCTGCTCAATCTTATATACGCCGTGATAATAATATTCATTAGTAATATTCTTTCCGTTTGAATTGACGCATCTATTAAATGGCAAGAGAACCTTGCTTTTTACTTGAAATAGAAAGACGAATTAAGGATTGATGAAACATCCGGTTTTGACCTGAAAAACGGTAAGTACTCCAGAATTTTAATCTATTCATCAAAATATTCTTAGTTCCCATATATATTGTAATACTTTTTCAAGAGACCTTCCTGCAATTAAGTTGAATGTTGTGTATATATACTAATCAGCATTGCGTAGAAGATCTACGTTGAAAAAACCATTGTGAAAAGTTACACAACATGAGACTACTATGAAGGGCTATTCGTATTGCAGAAGAGCTCTCCGTGTAGCAATAGTCTACATTCATTCTTCTACATAAGAGTAAAGCAATTCGAAACTGTGGATCATGCCTAGAGATAGATAATTGGATGAGTGTCTATATGAGCATTTCTACAACTAAAAGTATGTGCACATCCTTCCAGGCTGAGAAAAAATTTGGGCATTCTTGCCACCAACAGGAAACACGCAGGAAAATGTCAGAATCAATGCAACATTGGAGTTGTATTACGGCTGGAAATTTCACGAATGTTTTATCATTTTGGCATGCTCTCCCGAAAGACCAAATAAGATCGGCCTAAATCCTCTGTAAAATTCCGAATGGGAATATTTCTCCAAGAATCTAATGATATTCGATGCTTCTCTTGACTCGTATTGGTAGTGCTGGGAAAAGAATAATTTTAAGATGGGTAACTTGAATTTCAGAGGAATTTCTTTTCGTGCCACTTAGTTTTAGAAAAGATTCTTGTTTGTTCCGTTTAGTTTTCCGATTTAGGATGCTGCAGTATAATCATATTTTCCAGCATAATAGATTTCCGAAACGCGTCTTCAGGCAAGATACAGAATCCTGCAGGAAAGCATGCAAAGGCTCATAAAATCATACCGCTGCCATATCCCGAACCGACGGTAAGAAGCAACATCGTGTGTAGAGTGCAGAAAGATAGACAAGTATAAAATTAAAGAACACAGTCTAAATTTATTCCATTTAACTCAATCACCTTGGTAACGATTTTTCAGTGTGCTTCAATAATTACTATGAAATCATAGTATTCATTAGTGAACGAAGATATGTTCAATTCTCAAAGGTAGAGAAAAGATTCATTTGCGATTATATTTGGCAGAATAATAGGTGACATATGAAAAGGTATTTCTGCTTGCAAAAATAGGACATTTGGTTGTAGTTTATCGTCTCCAAATAGTAAAGAATATGTTTTGAATAACTTTTTTGGCATCATCTCTTTAAGCTAGCATATTCTTAATAAATAGCAACAAAAGCATTTAATCATATAATATTGCTGTCTACGATAGTTGCTGTTCTCTAGACAAATGATTCTTGACTGTATGTATTGTAGAAAAATTCAATTTTTAAAATCTTAATAGTTCAGAATCAGAAATTTTTAAAAAGAATAGTGTCCAAGTTCCAGTCGATGGAAATTTCAATGGCTCAATTTCTGATATCAAATTTATGTATCTCAAAATTATTCAGATATGCAAAATTTTCAGGATACAACAACTTACAAAATTGTTTTCCCTCTATGTTTCTGAGCTTCTTCTCTTCGTCATAACCTCTAAAAAAAGATTGACTAGTACAAATCTCTTGTTTCAAAATTGCTACTAATAATGGGAAAATCCTTGATATAATACACGATAATACAACTCAAAAGCAATTCGTCATTTTTGAATGAATTTTAGATGCGATGTTACTTGATTAAACGATTGAATAAAAAGTGTCACCTCTTAAGTAAAGAATCGTTACTGATTCGTATTGAGATAATTTCATGATAATGAAACAGGACGATTCAAAAAATTATTCGTAAATAACCGTGCCGGAATGGAAAAGGCATAAAATAGATAGAAACCACTTTGAATCGAATTTTAGCCCCTATTTGATTCATTGTTTTAAATTGAAATGAAATTCAATTGAGATGGCATTATTTAGAATTTCTTTGCATCAATGGAGATTTTGTTTTCTATCAGCTATTCAGCGAACTATTTAGAACAAATCACAGCGAATCCCAGCTGAATCTTAGGACTTTAAAAAATGCTCCCTAGACTGAAAGGGTAGGGGATAGAAACCGTAGTTCACCAGTGTCTGTCTGTCTCTTTGAAACAAAGCTTTAACACATAGTCATCGCAGTGGCACAAATGGTCACTTTTATGGTACTTATTATAGGTGAATTCACTGAAGGGTCACGTGGAGGGGCCACTTTGAATTACAGAGCAGTTGAGAGGAGCAGGTGGAGTCCCTTTATTGAGCTTGAATTCCTCCGCCGTTGAATTTCAGATACGTGTGCTGAAGTAGCTAGGCGTGAGGATCAATATGTTGTCTCTCTGGAAGATATTTGAGCTCCTGTGGCGAGATTCAACGACAGTGTTTTGTATCGGTTCGAAAGCTGGGAGTTAAACTCTGCCCCAAATATAAACCATGGCTCGGTAACTGCTCCGCCTCTTCCTTTTCCTCTGAATTCGGATGCGTTTTTTCATTCATTGTTCTTGGAAATTTTTCCTATTCGTCTCATAGGTACTCTCTTATCACCTGATCGCCCTATGCCTTCCTCGTCTTTCCTGAACTTATTCAGTCATCTGTTTGGAAATTTCAGGATCTATGGTAGAAACAGTCAACTTTGTCCTCTCTTCGTATGCTTGCAAGTGTGAATGCTATCAATCTAAGGTCCAGTGAACCGATTTTCAATTCAAGTTACTTATCCATGACGACATGAACTAAATCATCAATTCAAAGAGCTCAGCTTCTCTTCATTCTACTAGTTAGACAGTTGTTTAGGCAGTTCTTGAGATACATGAGGCATTACGGAAATAGCCTCAAATTCAACTGAACTCTAAATCCAAAGTTCACTCATTCTAAGATCAATCAATTTCAGAGATTTTCTCGACTTTGCATTTGTGGATCAGCTGTTCCACTATCTACGATCTACAGTTGCACAGTCTAGAACTCTTTTCTTTTTGAGTTTCTATTGATTTTTAGGTAATCACGGAAGATTATTGTAGTGAAAAACGAACACGAACACTCGTGTTCGTTGCATGCTCATTTGAATCCCTCACAATTTCATATTCTTGGAACGATCGTCAATTCATAAAAATCCTCACAATGTTTAGGAATTCCTTGAATCCCTAACAACTGCCCGAGTCTTTGTTAATCTCTTAAGGCAACTAGTAAAGGGATACGGTGATAAAATCTATTAATAACTTTACGAATAGTAAGGGTGTAGCATTGATTGCGTACTGAATTTTTACGTAAAGCTAAATTACTTTATCATTCATATTTGTCATGAAGAATGCAATTTTGAATGGGATTGGAGGCAATAAAAAGTAGCGTTTATTAATTGACAGGCATTGTTGGGTTGTATTTTGAACACTTGAAATGTAAAACTGAGCATTATCCAAGGGAATTGGTACCAAAAATAGTCCAAATACTGAATGTTTTCCTAGTTAAAAATCAGTATGGCTTTGTTTTCTTTGAAGCAGCTATCGAATTGGAAATAACTTGGCTCTAAATCGACAGAGCGTCTTCAAATCTGCATGGAACACTTTCAGAAACATTAGGTGCTTGAGATGGCTGAATCTATCGTTACTTTAGTCCACAGTTTGACGTCAGTTTCGATTTAGTGTACAATTTTTTTAATACGATTTCACAATCGGATTAGGGAGTAACTTCATCGCTAGGAAATAAATAGGACCTTGATCCTTGGTCAAATCAAACTGAATTCTATTATTTTCTGTATCAGCCTTATGCATTTGGAAGTTAGAAGCACATGTTATAGAAAAAAGGAAGCACCACTTTAGTTATGAACTCAGTGAATATTTATGCATTTCAAGGGTCGTTTTTAGCCGGGTAAATCTTTTCAATGGTATAAATCGTCTAGGCTACTTCGTAAAAAGGAATACATTCAGATATTTATGTTTCCTTGAACTCATGTGAGAATTATCCAAAAGTATCTAATGACTATGATGCAAATAAATGTACAAAAAAAAATTAACAAAAGGAAAAAGTATACAACATGGAATGATGTACGGTCAGTGTACATAGCAAAATATAAGGTACGCTACTGTGCAAAGCGTGTTAATCTAAATTATCTTAACTTGTCAGATATCTTCCCTGGTTTACTTATTTATTAAGTCATCTAAAGAGCTTCCATTTTTATAGACACGTCTATCATTTATAAAACAAAACCATGTATGAAAACTAATTGAGTATTGTCAGTGCAGCTGGTATTATCCACTGGAGTGCGGTTACGGATAGAGTGTACTATATCCTTGACTCATGCCTGGTAATTTTTCAAAAATTAAACGACTTTCTCATTTGCGATACAAAAAGTCTGTTTGCACAACCCATGCGGGATTAAAATGTGAAACACGATAGACCCATTTTCCCTAAACTCACTAAAACTGGCCATTTCTAACTGGACTCGTGCATATTTCGTGATCATTGTATACTATACAGCATAGAATTTCCAGAAGAAAAGGCTTCATCTATATTTTAAGTAGATCCTGGTTATATATCATCTTCGATAAAACGTTCCAGACGTCGGCAACATTGTGTGATGGTTTCTGGAGGTTGTTTGTGCCACACCGAAACCCTGCCTGTAACTGCCTGTGACGGTTAATTAATGATTTACTTGTAAATATCTGTAAGATTTCCCATTAATTAATTAATTAGACTCGAGTATAATTTATCAGTTACTTTTTTCGTAATGGTCTGTGGGAGAGGGGTTGCAAAATTTCTACCCTAAACACTTCAACACTTTTTTCAGGTGATATTTCACAAAAGTTAAATAAAGTATCTTGGTAAATCACTGGGTTTCGACCTATTTGAAAGAAAAGTACAATATCTCTCTTTAGTCTAAAAAAGTGCCATTTCTATCAAGTAACTTGTTCTTCTTCTTCGTAGATGCACTCGCAGTCTAGAATATAGAAGACTTTCATGCCATTCTTAACCGCTTTGAAACGCTAGCGAATTGAGTGGTTACGATACTGGATATACATTGACAAAAGCTATTGCATGCAAATCCCAATATTATCAGTCGTGGGATTACCCTGGAATCTTCACTATCAATGTCATGTCTTTCCGATCACTCGCCCAACAGTATGTGTGTTGAATATACTTCGACAAAGTCGTCATAATATTGTAACGACTAGGTTCTGATTGCAAGAGAAAATGGGCTACTGCATGTAAGTCTGTTGGCTTGGTGTAATGTTCCTGGGAACGGGGAACGTATAAAAGTGGTACATAAAAGAGAAACTAAGTATGAGTTGGTAAAAAGAAATAATAGTGTAAAGTGAAACTCAAGATCCATATCTGTTTATGGGCAATAGTACACTAAATGGTGGCCGAGGTAAAGGAGCAAAATTTTAATGATAAATTATGTCAGTCTTTCGTTTTATAGACTGTTTTGAGTAGGATGGACTGAGTCAGTCTTCAAATGTGTGATATAGTTTCAATTTTGTTGACCTTACCCGCCGTTATTGGAATACAGACAAACATTTTTTAAATCATTAAGATTTATTTCATTCAACAACAAAAACAGAGGTGAATTAGTTTTAGAAAACTATACTCGCGTCTCTTCTCAACGTTCTATAGAAATACGCACACGTATCTATTTATTTTTTCTCTCTATCCTCTTTTCTAGAGAAAGTTAATATATCAGGTCATTGATTTTCTTAACGATATTACTCTGTTGGAAAAACTGAGACATCCGTGACCATATTTCGTTCCTTATATTTAGTTGATATTACCCAGTTAACATAAGTCAAGTCTCCTGTATAGCATAGTAGCATGAAACTTTCTTGATACGAATACTTATATTTCATCAATGAAAAAAACGGTGAAATAGGAGAATATATATATACATATACAAGCATAAGATACCTTGTTTCTCTTTGTATCAAACTGTTGAAAGTTTTTTGAAAGCATTTTCAACTTGAAAAAGTTAAAATGATTCTCGCGGCTGAAAAATATTGAGCTATATGACTCAACCTAAGGTGGATGCATTCAAATTGTATTCGAGCATGTTCTTAAATTTGGCTCACTAAGTTCTAACTTATACATCGTATTCAATCGTAGAAAAGAGTTCGTTTCTTTCACCCCTCACTCGCTAATGATCACGTGATCTTCGAATGTCATCCAATAGACGTTGCATTTGTTTATATCCGAACAGAATCAGACATACATAGTTTTTTTTTATTTGGTTTTTCAACGATGTAAAAGCATAAGTTTAAGTTATTACGAGTGGAAATAATGAATAGAGCGTTCAGAAGCAATCATGAGGAAAAGAGTCCATCGTTACTATTGTAATGAGCTCTCTTAATAGTTATATAATGCGAAAAGATAGAGAGATTTCTTTCTCTTCAGAATGTAACAAATGATGAGTATACAAGACACATAATTTATTGCTTTTTCGTATGTTTTAGATTGAAAATGGATAAAAGGGAAAACGTTTTTTCGAGATATTTGTAAAATTCAATAAATCGAGAGACGAACTAATCCTCTGCACTTTGCACAGGTACGTATTACTATGAGACATAAAAGGTTTCATGATAAATAATTCAAGATTGATAAATATTTCTATATGGAATTCTCAAATCAAATTAATGGAAATTCAACTTTAAAAAATTAGACAACTTGTTTCGATTGTAACCATAAATTAATACAATCACTTCCAATATATGTTTTCAAGATACTGTTTGGGGAATTTTAATTATCAATTTCAGTTATTATCCAGTAAAAAGTGAGCAAAATCCTAGAGGAAAACATCTTTTCAGTCATTTTTGTAGCGATGAATTTTTGCCATGGATTCTAATTTTGCCCAAGTTTTTGTTGTATTCCTAATCACTCCTTCGTGTTATTTGGGAATTTATCGTGGGTAAAACATTTTGACATCTGATACTGAATTTTATGAAATGATTCCCGGGAGCCTCATTTTCACTGCTTTTTGCACAATTTTGAGAGTTTCGCTTGGTGGCAATGGAGCTTTCTAAAGTCTTTGCGTACTCCTAATTACCCCTTGATGCTATTCATGAATTTGAGAACGACTCAATATCATCGCAGTCACTTTGAAATTTTGCGAAGCTTTTTTTCCCCTGAAAGCTCATTTTAGCTGGGCTTTCAATTTATAAAATTTCGTATCTAAACAATGAGTTTCTCTGAGTTTTTCTTGTGCTCCTAGGAACTCTTGCAGGTCTGCTACTTGCTGATATTCGCCATAAGAATTTCCAAGCTTGCATTTATCTAGAAAACAAAAAAAACTAAAAACCATCATGTTTCCCCCATTGATACAATCAATGGGTTAATTCGATGGCTGGGTATAATTATTGTATATAATATGATGCTGTGCAAAATGTAATTATTCCTTAACTTGAAGAAATATATATAAGCATTAATTTACTATTGAACAGTCCATAGTCTGATATCATAATCAAGATCCTATTTTCATAAAAGAAATACACTCTCCCCAATCTTAATAGAACTAAATTTTCAAGAGCTTACTCAATATTAAAGAAAATACACACTAATATAACAGCAGTGTTCAGACTTCCGAAAACGAAAATTACGGAAATTTCGGAAATTTTAGGAATGATCCCTCCAAACCTTATTTACTTCGAAAAATGCGGTAATTTCAGAAATTTCCATAATTTCCATTTTCAGAAATTTCGGAAATTTCAAAAAATTTGAAAACAGTTTTCTGTGGGTTTAAGTGTTCTTAGAAATTCTAGAAACTTTCCGTAATTTCCTTTTTACGAAATCTGAATATACCTAAAAAACGACACATGTCCACATGGATGATCAAGACACCAAAGCGAATGGCACGCAAACATATATCATTTTGTTTTAGTTTCTATACGACTAGGAGAACTGCAATTTCTATACGACACGACCTATGTGACAGTTTCATTTTATTAACACTTTTCTTGCAATCTAAAAAGCATTTTATTATGCGAAAACTTGAAAAATTAAAGAAATAGAAAGATTAAAATGGAGATTCGTACATAGAAAAATCTTCTAAATTTTTAAAAATACAAGGTTACAAGGTTAAAAATCAAAATATTTTGAGTAAAACATGATAAAAAATTAGAAAGTGAATCTTTGGATGCGTACTCTGTTTTAGTTGAACAAGTTATGAAAGGAAATCTCAGTGAAATTTCCTCTTATACTGTCGCAATGTAAACAAGTTTTAACGTTAGTGTGGCAAATCCCAAATAATAAACATGAATCACTTATAATTGGCGAGTATCGATTACACTGTATCGTATGAAATGATCAATCGGCATTGTACTTTTACGTAACTGCATCGCTGTTGTTTGAAAATGTGGTGGTATGGGCAATGTATCGCTGTCGATGTTTAGTTTTTCATTCAACTCTGTATTCACATCTTTCACTGCTATTTATTATGTAAAAATATAGTATACAAAAATACAGTCACTGTAAAGCGTCTACTTTGTAGGGAAAAGTTGAACACGATGTTGATAATGATCGACAACATAAAGATTATGTTGTTGATCTAAGGACATAGCGATCGGCCTAATAAACTGATCTGATTCTATTACTCCACGATCACCTTTCACAAGTACAGTGCCTTCTGTTGCTCCTTCAGACCAACACATGACGCGATAATTTCTCTCGTCTGCGACATAGATGCTACCGTCAGCATCGACAATCAATCCTTGAGGATTGGACAACTGTGCCATGGAATTCCCTGGACCTTGACCTCCAGCAACAATAGTACCTCTGTCTGCACCTTTATTCCATTTGACTACTCGGTGATTGCCCCAATCAGACACATATATATCTTGTTGTTGATCGACAAAGAGGTAAGTTGGAAAGTTTAGTTGGTTCATATTATCACCTATGTCACCCCCACCAGCCACAAGCACTCCATTCTTGTCTCCTATTTCATACCGTCTTACTTCATGATTTTCAGTGTCGGAGATGTAAAGATTTCTCTGATCATGCATGGCCAAGCCGAAGCAACTAATGTTATCTATGAGGATTTCACTTTGCGTAGTGTCACTACTACGAGACCATATTACTACTCGTCTGTTGTCTCGATCGCTAATGATGAGACTGTTCGTTTTCTTGTCGATCAACACATCGGTTGGATGATTCAATTGATTCCGTCGGTTTCCTTGATTATTACCACCAGCTACTACTCGCCCATGGGTAGCATTCCTTGCCCATTGGATGATTCGATTGTTCAATTGGTCAGCGATAATCAGCGTTCGATCGTCATCAACAAAAAGACCCATAGGATGTTATAGTTGATCGAGTGCAGCACCATACCCCCAGCCTCCAGCGACGGTCACTCCATATTGTTGCCAACGATGGTGATCTGGAATTCGGACAGTCACTGTAATAAGCAAGAAACTGAATGATAGCCGTCATTTTCAGACAGAAAAAATAGTTAAGCCAGTAGAGTCATCCATCTTTTTGGAAGGAGAAAGTATTATATTTGCTGATAATGTTTTTCTAGCAGTATCTAAATGATGACAAGGTTTCAAATACAGATACAAATGTACTTTCATGATCACGAATGAAACATCAGTAGAGACCTTTACTGGATTTTGAATAGAAAAGAAAATTATCTAAATAGTTTGTAAGATATGTTTCTAATCAAAGTCAAAATAAAGTTAAAAAGCTATGGGAGCGCCTGCCCAGGGTTTCATTGCAAGTTCCAATTAGTGAAAATCTCACGATGAAGACAAGATAGGAAATTCTTTAAGCAAAATGCTGACAAGGATTCACGAAAACAATCTAGTAGAATGAAAATAAGTAAAAGAGTAAGAAATTAGCAAGAGATTCTAGGAGAAGCATTTTTAATATGACAATCATGTGCTAAGAACACTATTATTAGCATAGTATAGGATTCACTTGTAGAGGTTTGAGTTCAGGTCTTTCTTATCATAAAGCGTAGTGTTAAAGCAAAATCTGTGCATTGTTAAAACCAGAAAACGTTAATGCCAATCAGTACTCATCAATCATTAGATAGAGAGGTAGGAAACTTTGCAATAGAAAGATAATAAATGTACCTCGTCATCATGAAAGCGATAAAATGTAAAATAGAGGAGGAATTTTGCTTTTTTCGCAAAGAATACGATTCAACTCTGCATATCGTAATTGGAAAAAAAACGTTTCTATTTTTTAGTGTCAACAATAATCAAGATTAGTGTTGAAAAACGTTTTTCAGATCTCTGATGAAAATTTTCCTCGCAACATAGTAAGGAACTCTCACATATGAAAGGAGATCATTTTCGGGGCCATCTTTGAGAGCTATGACAATGATATGCTGGGGAGTTTTTGCATTTTCTAGCTGAGAATTTCGATGGTGGTATCCTAATAAGCATATCATCTGGGGAGTTCTTAAAAGAGTTAGCTATTAGCTATTATCAAGAAGTTTCATAGAACATGGAAAAAAAATATGAGAAAGGTTTCTCTGGACAGAGATTTATACATAAAAGATAGCGAAGTACATTGTAAAGAGATTGCGATAAATTACTCATCAAGCCTCCCTTAAAAATTGCACGTAGTTATACATTTAATTGCATCTTATAAATAATTGCTATCAAATATCACACTCGATCTTTTCTTTCCATAACTCTTACACGCAAATACTCACCAGAGATTATCGGGTGAAATGATTACTCTAAAACTTTGCCGCGCCATTGAAGGGAGGATATTAAAGTGAAAAGGTTCTTGTACCCATTTCTGCTAGAAAACTTTAAATAAGAAATCTCAGAGCCCTGTATTTGTTGCAATCATGGTTTTATCAACCATATTTTTATGTAAAGCATTTCCATTTATAATTTTCTTCCCTGATTGACATTTTAATTCATCAAAAGTTGAACCTAGATCCAGTTTTTGATAGAAAGCATTAGTAGTTTCTTTCGTTCGTTTCTACACGCATATTTTATTCACTGAATTTCTATATTATTTTGATTTTCTGTGACTCTCTATCACAATGCTATATAATTTTTAATTGTCAATACATATATGAATTCCGCAATCGTTATATTTTTTAACTCTCAGATATTTGACTTTCTCCATCTAAAAAACGAAAGCCAAATAAGGTGTACTAGATTGATATGGTAAATTTTCAATGAAATATACATGTTTTTATAAGAAGCAATCTTGTAGGAAATGAGTGCACATTTGGTAATCCAAAAGTTCTGATAGCATTAAAGAAAAATATCAAGACAACAAGATCTTTTCAATTTCATTTCATCAACTCTTCACATCAGATGTCTTGATTATGAAAACAAGTTCCATTCTTAATAATAGGCTATTAAAAGCTTCTTTAAACTTTCTTTGCAAAAATCGTTTGCCTGCTTTGGAAATCAGATGAAAACAGCATATTTATTTTAGTTTATCAGGTTAATTTGAACTCACGCAATCAGTTAACGGAAAGATTATGCAGAACGAAGTTCAGAGAATACCATAGTAATGTGATATTATACTGAAAAATAAAGTAGAAAATGTATATGAAATTTTTCATTTTTTTATTTACGAGCTTTCGACACAGCTTGTGTCATCATCAGGTTAAAAAAGAAAAAAAGAAAATTGACAATATAAAAAGAATATATACTGAAATCCTGATGAATCATTTATTATGATCATTGGATTATCTAGATCCATTCAAAACACTAGTGTATTGAATGGATCTAGATAATCCAATGATCATAATAAATGATTCATCAGGATTTCAGTATATATTCTTTTTATATTGTCAATTTTCTTTTTTTCTTTTTTAACCTGATGATGACACAAGCTGTGTCGAAAGCTCGTAAATAAAAAAATGAAAAATTTCATATACATTTTCTACTTTATTTTTCGGTTTATTAAAAACTCTATATATAATTCCAATTTGATATTATACTGTAGTCTTTTGTTCCCCATAACTTATAAAACGTATATAAATGAAATCCATGATGATCATTAAGCAATTTCATACATTTTGAACCGGATATCTTTCTTTGCTTGCACTTTTCATTAAAGAAAAAGACTATATAACTATTTCCATTATAACACTTATGACGTAGAGTCTTGTTATTATCTGTACCCTGTACAAAAGTAGGACCCCTTGATTTAAAGAATATATGAAAGAGATATTTTTTCAAATATAAATAGATATGAACAAAAGTGTTTAATGATTCATTCTTACTAACTCAACTAATATCAAATGACTTACTGCAGACCAATATAATATATATTCATACATCATCAATCCTTGTACTGAAGCCTAACATCACACAATCTTACCGAAATTTCAAAACAAACTCTTAAGAACAGCCAGACAAACGAAATATAGTGTTTTCATGAAATTTCAAGGAGATCAGAACGTCTTTTGCGAAAAAAATTAGAAAAAAGCTTTTAATAGCCGATTGCAAGAGACCGAATGTGCAATAATAACCAAAACAGTTGATTTCAAGATTTAATAAAATAATATTGAAAACATGTTCTTATCTTCGTATTTATTTTAAATCTTATCAGGAATTTTGGACAATCCTATATAAGAAAACTACCATGATACGGGCAAGTTTTCATATTGATGAGGCCTATGGAAAAATTTCCTTTTCAACACTTATACGTTAAAATTCAAACAGTCTGCATCGATTCTCAATTGAAGTTTCTGGGAAAATAAAATCAATTGCCACAAATGAGTCCCTATTTTGATTCAGATACCATTATCACACTTACGTGATTGTAGATTTGTCGAACTTTGAAACTGTTCTAAATTGATTTCATTACAATTGTCTTCTTGAAGAATTTGAGATGGTATAGTAACTAAAATTTTGTTTATAAATGATGTAGAATCTTGTTGAATAGTAATATTCGGCCAACGAGAAAAGTGTTTCTTTAGATTTGTTAATTCTGCTTTTATTCTATTTAAATCGATTTCGTTGAAGTCATTGTTTTTACGAATTCTTATTAATTCTTCAGTTAAATGTGATAATCTTTTTTCAATTTCTATAAGATGTGTCTTTTCATTTTTAATTATCAGTTGTCTACATCCTTCTGCCGTTTGCTTTATTTTCCTAATTGAATCTTCCTCCCATTCGTCAACTTTCTGTATTAATGAAAGTTCTCCCAAATTTTGGTTTTGTAGGACAATTCTTTCCACAAACTGATTACGATCATATTCAATTTCAATTAATTGCGATTCTAATGTTTGATGATGTTCAAGTAAATGATCGACACAAAATATTTTTGAGCATCCTTCGCATGTGTATGCGATTTTTTCTTTGTTACACGTAAAGCATATTGTCCGATGACTACTTTTCGCTGTCATTTACGTCTATAAAATGTATCGATGATGAAGAGTGTACGTATACTTTGCAGATTCGAAAAAAAAACTGAAAGAAACGAATACTCAATCCAACTTCGTAGACGCTTAATGTAGTAATAAAATGAGTCAATGTCCACAAAAATCAGTAAGAGATAGAATTTTCCTTTGCAATTTCTATTCGAAGAAGCGTAATCGAAAGTGGTGTAGACATGAATCATAGGAATCAAACTATTGAACCTTCATATTGTCTAAGTTCTGCATTGTGTTGTTTTCAAAGTACCAAAACAATAATGTCGTTAGTATGAATCTTCGAAAATTGATACAATGATAATTTTCAGTAGGAATAATTGTGTGTAAAGATGTCGTGAAATTTTATAAGGGTCCATGTAACGTTTTTCCAGTTCGCAATGCATCCTTGAGAGTTTGTGGGTGATGATGCTGTATGCGTCAGGATGCGTCTTGAATGCAACTATTTTGGGTGTATAGATGCATGAAGGCTAGTCTGACTCTTCTACACTCTCCAGTATCTAAATAAGCCATTACTCGTTTATAATTAAAGGCCCGTTGGGGATGCATCCTAAATGCAACAACTGCAGGTGTTTGAACACACTCAAGAAAGCAAAATGCGTGGAAATTTGTCAATTTTTCACAAGGATTATGAAACGTTTCCAGATTCTGCTGTTTTTGGATGCAGTTGCATATGAACGCATATTGACGCTTTTACTTTTGGTCACCAAAAAATTAAAAAATAACCATCACTCAGTATCGGAAAAGAACCAACACATGATACAGAGCTATGCTATAAGACTCAAATCCTGTGAGCAGGAGAGTGGTGATTTTTCCCATCACAGTTTGAACGAAGATTTGAACACACGATCAGTTGATTACGAAAACCAAACACAACTAGCTCTGAGCTAAATACAACTCGAACTTGTTTCTATATTCATTAATCGCATCATTAACTCTTATAATACTGCTTATCGCAAATTTGCGAACAGAACTCTTATGTTTTCACTTCGTGTGAGAAAGATAAATAATATATTTATCAAGAAAAATCTAGATAAATATATTGCTGATATTTAGAAAAAATTTTAAATAAAGAAATAAATATTTATGGTAAAAAAAGACAAATTACAGAATTAAACGCCAATTGCTCTGTGATGAATAAATTTAAAAATATGTGATGTAAAGGTATTAATTTCCATTTTTTTCTTATTTGCTAGCATCTCAACATCTGATGCTAATAAAAAGTGAAGATACTCGAAGAGACAATATATGCAAATATTCGTGTCTACACTGTTTTTTATGATTATGATATGAAAAGTATTTAAGATATTTGGGCTAAAATAAAATATTGCACCGTAAAAAAAGAGCAAAATAATAAAGCCTCTAAGATTTATGAAAGAGTCACGCATAATAAACCCTCTTTAGCGTTTCTGGAAAATGTGATCAACCCTTGAAAGGTTTAAAAAATTTCTCAGAAACGCTAAAAAGGGTACATTTTTCTACTCTTATTTTTTAAAGGGTAGGGTTTTATTTTACTTTCATACTCTTCATAAATGAATAATTGACTAATCTTGCTGTTGAAATGATACATTTTAAAAACAAGTTTATCTTTATGCTCGTAAGAAGTAAGATTCCGTAATCGATTTTTCTTTATTACATGAATCGAAAGTTTCATTTCGAGTCGTTTTATTATAGAGCAAAATAAAGATAAGCAAAAAACACTATTTGCGAAAGCACTGGTACAGTTCTGATAAATTGAAATAGTTAGAAAGAAAAAGTATCGTATTCAAAGGATTTATTTGTTTGTCAAGAAAATAAATGATGAAGTGGTCAAGAACAATAAGAGTGAATATTTGAGACAACCGACCAACTTGAGAGTCACTGCACGAGAGAGACAACCGAAGCTGCTCGATCGATAGTCTCAGATTGTGTTGGGAGTAAACTCATCTTGTAGACAAAAGGTTTTACGTACAAAACCGAAATTTTAGCCCTAAAGGTTGAAATTTGACTGAGATATTAAATACGAACCGAAAGCAGTGAAACTGCATTCGGTTCAATTTTTTCTTAGTCGTCTACTTGCATTATTTTCACGATATCTCTTCATCAGGACGTGATAGAGACCTGAAAATTTTACCAGACATAGATGTCGAGATGGGCAACACAACCATTGTATACAATCATGT
>OENT01002129.1:0-27611 GCA_900239685.1 Rotaria macrura | reverse complement strand
TTCGGCACTGATAATAAAAGTCGCAAGTACACATGAATGCATGACGCTTCCTCAGTGTGTGTATGGCATAACGGTAATTGTTTAGAGCGAATGTGAAGGAGTAAGGTGTGGGTGTGAACATGGGCCTCGCTCGCCAAGTTAAGATACTCCTCTACTCCCACCTCACCACCATCGACACCCACACCCTACAAAAACTGCTCTAGAAGCATTTTCGCAATTAGAAGATAATGAAACCGTTTCAAAAGTGTTCAATACCCGATAAATGAATGAGCAATTTCCTTCAATCATTACTGTTTGTTACACGAGTCAAGATAAAATCTGGGTATGAACGGCGACTGGGAAAAAGAGAAAACTGGCATCATTTATCATTACTGTGTCATTTATAATGAAAAACCTCAATATTAAGTTAATGTGAATAATTCTCAATGCAATATCAATCTTGTGTATCGATCTCATTGAACTGGAAACTGGCCATCAAAATTGTATTAAAACACCAGATTCGATAGATCACCTTTGACTTGATTTTGGATAATGTTAGCCATGTGGGCATGATGTAAACGGCTTTGACGAATAGTTGTGAGCATTTCCTCCGAGTATGTTCACATTGGAAAGGATGAGAAATGAATTTGAAATTTAAAGCTTCATTTGTATTCAACATTTGATGTGAACAGATAGAATCATTCTCTAAAATATCTTCCCTGTAAAATAATGTGTTATTTATATTAGGATTCTAAATTTAGAGTTTTAGAATCATGGGCCTAGAAGAAATATAAAAAAATGTCGAATTTCCTTACGTTAGTTTGACATTACTGTGTGACTAGTGGAAGCCGAGAAAAATGAAATCTTCAGATTTTTTATAACATTTAAATCGAACTGACAGAACATATCACTATTGAAATAAAGAATTTCATGAACAAATCATTCATTTAAAAAATTATAATTCCTTTTCACATTCGAAATAGACACTCTTTCTGCTGATTGATGACGTTGTAATCTATTTATGATCTACAAGATTATCAGTTTAGTTATGTTTTGGATGGGATGTCTAATATTGAATTTCATTTTTTTTCTTTCATTCGTTCAATTTTTGAGCAACAGAACTTCTCTCTGAATGGGCAACATTCAGTTTCACCAATAGAGTTTGTTATCGTTTATTATCGCTTTCAAAATTTTAATAGATTTCTCACAATAATCTTGATATGAGTTAATTCGAAGTAAACATCCATTCTTACATACTCAACCGTAGCTTCGACACTAAATTTTACGGAATCTGTAGATGTTATATTCAGCGTAGGAATTCTCTCACGAACAAATACCAATAACATGAAAGTTTTACAGATGTACAGAAAACGAATTAGATGAAGAGACAAAGAAGATGACTTAAATGTTGCAACGAAATTGTTTGATTGCTGAAATTTCTCTTTTCATTTTACGAATAGTTCTTTAAACAAGCAAGATATTTTCGCTGAGAAAAAAAGAAATGAAAAATTTCTAAAATGAAATGCACTGCATTGCATCACCCCCTCCAAATGTCACAAAGTCATTGTATTGGAGAGAGACTGCAAACAAGATAAATAAATGAAATAACAAGAAACAAAAGTGGCAGATTCAAAGTTTATATCTACAGAATGAAAATACTCTTAATTTTCGTTGATTCTCTCTTCACCTATAATGACTTTGAGTTTATAAGCTCCTTCGATTTGGAATTATCTTACTTGCAAGAAATCAGCAATTACATATATGTGAAAAGTTTTAAAAATAGTCCAAAGACGTCGTTTTAACATTTCAACATGAACTAGACTAGTAGGAAAACTTGTCATAACTATAGCACGATTGAGCTCAATTGTTGAACAAAATGAAAGACGTTAGAATTTGTTTCATATCGATCAATTCTAACTTTGCTAGAAAATATCCTCTTTGACATGCTGGTCCGAGTAAAATTGAAAAACAAACTTACAAAAGATTTTTGAAATGTTTTTCAATAAAATGAGTGAGAAAAGTATTATCACAATTTGCACCCATGTAAATTTCTTGCTACGCAATAGCTTATAATAACTAATGGTGCTCTAGAATTAATAATTTATATGAAAAACATTACGAGAAAGGTTCGTGTTTTTCTGCGATGATGATTGGTTCTTGCCAATGCAAATTGTGTTACTTTTTCAAACTCATTGACTGTATCAGATAAGATAAAACATAGATAAAGGTAAGGATAATTATTCAGGTATTCATCTTGCGCAATAAAATCAATCGAAAGAACTCTGACAATTAAAAACTATAATATTATTCACATTTTTCATTTTTTTTTCGATTGAAACCATTAAATATTTTTAATACGATTTCTTATGGAAATCACTAATGAATTTCGTTCGATCGTATTTTTGGTTTTTTCATAGATAAGGTAGGAGAAAATCTTTCACAAGCAAATATTTTTATATATGTGAAATAATTATATTAAAGATGAGACCGAATGAAGTAAAGTTTAATTCTATGGTAGGCTCAATATTTTTGTCAAATCAAATCTTTCGATATAAGTAACTAGAGTGGATATCAAATTAAAACTAACTGTTCTCGTGACTGGATAATTCGTTCTAATCATAACTTGTAGCAATTTTTTCAACAATTAACCAAAGCATGTTATCCAATGACTATAGAAGTTCTTGAAAATATAATTTGATGGCTGAATTTCTATTTTTAATCTCGTTTTGTACCATAATAGAGAATCGCAACACCATCATAAGTCACACCCATTTTCTGCTTCATAGTTATAATGTCAATAGGATGTAGAAAAACCATCGAGCACAAAGTATTACTAAAACTATTTCTGTGACTATATCAAACATTCATAAAATCATACCAAGTTACAAGCTTTTAAATAGCAGATGATGATCTGGAAACTAACAGAAATTCATGAAAATTTGTCTTTTTACCTGATAACGTCAAAGCAATTTTTGTTCAAAGAATACCGAATTTCTTTAGTCCTCTTCAAGAATTTTCTTACGGTCATGAGCCTTGAGCAAAAAGAGTAAGGTCACTGTCAGTGATAAAGAAAAACGCTCTCCCATCGTATGACTCAAATAACTAATTTTTTTATCCAACCAACAAGATTATTATATTGTTCGACATTTAAAACCAAATTTTTACTATTACATAATAAATTCCAAAAGTTGAATGATCATTGAATCACAAGTTTCAAATTTTATTTCGCAAATCGGTAGATTTTTTGAAAAATAGAGGCATGGGCAAGTCACGTAGCATGAAGTTGATGGGTTTCGTGTACCTCTCATCTTCTATTTACTATTTTCGTAATCTAGGAGAATTTTTTACCGATAAACGACAAAATGTTTCGAGTACGATATAATGTTTTTTTGTCTGATAGATGTCAGGTGTTCTTTTTCGAGGAAACTTTTCGTTGCATCATCATTCACCTTTCTTTCTAGTTCTCTTGTTTCAATATATATAATTATGCGATCCATACATGTTCGTCTCACTTCGGTGGGACATATAATAAAATTGGAACGATACAGAGAAGATTAGCATGGCCCCTGCGCAAGGATGACACGCAAAATCGTGAAGCGTTCCATATTTTTTTTTATTCTCGTTATATGAACAAAGAAATCTCGGCCTGTCGATGATAATACTAAGTATGTTCAGTTTTTTTTCACAGATCTGGTACCATTAAGTCGTCAATACAGGAAAAAAATTGACTATATTTACGATTCGTTTTATCGCATGGGTAGATTAGGTAATAATTATTAATAGAATATTGAAGTTCAAGTTACTATCATGAGATGGAGTGGCAAGTGTTGAGGGTAACTTGTGAATATCGAAAAAAATATAATTATTACTCATGGCGTAACTTTCATTAAATTTTTGATATTTTCAACAAAGCCATCGTGTGTCATTTTTATTATCTATAATATAGATTGCAAGTGAAAATGTATCTGCTACGAGAGAAAGTTTTTCGCTGACAGCGCGGTCAGTTACAGCTGCCTAGTTACTGGTGTAATGTAAACTCTTCTAACAAAAGAAAAATAATCAAGATTTATTTTGCAATAGGAAAGTGAAGAGTTGCACACTATTTCATGGATTCCATTTCTGTACAATGACTCCTATAAAAAAAACATTTTCTACACATATATATCATAGGTATAGGATGCAGTTCTGAAAGATATGTTTGATAGTGCGTTGTTTTCATTTTCAAACTTGGAGGGTGTGGCCCTTTTACGCAGCGGGATGCACAGTCACACTAAATCCGAGAGTCACACCCGAAACACATACAATAATGAAACGAATTCTCTGATTTTATACACTCACAGTTACAAGTGATTGATACATCGATTTATTAACTCATCAAGATTTAATCGGATAATTCAATAATCTTGTTTATGAAGGTACAGTAGTTGCACACTATTGACCGTTATGCATAAATATAAATCATGATATATTTTACGGATTTTAAATATTTTTCGAATGTGCTCCTTGATTAAAGTTCTTAACTTACTAATTTTCGTTAAGAAAACGTTACCGAAATAATCGATTGGATTTGTACTATTTTAAAAGAGGTGGCGAAGATTGATTTGTACACTGAATATTTCCATAAAGATGATGATGAGCATCATAACTATCTATAAACTATGTTGATAATAAAAACCATCACACAAGTTATGAAAAGAACGGAGATGATGATATCGATGTGGAAGATGAAAAACCGTTTCTATTACAAATTGAGTTCATATACCTCACTAAACCATGCACAATCGTCATTATCCATATGAAAACATGACGCCGAAGTTTTCATTCATCAATTGTTCTTCAAAATTTTCATATATTCAATGCGATGCTTTCTCGTTCATCGAAGAGATGGTCACAAACAACACCTCACACTTCATACCCTTATTCAGGACTAAGTAGCCATGAGTTTCAGTCACGCTACGTTCGAAACACTCGTGAATATCCAACAAATTCAGCGATGGACTGCATACTAGTCGCTCGACACACCTAGCCCAATGGATATCTTCTAGAACAGGCTGATTAACCTGCTGATGAATTTGTTAATTGTTCAATAACGCTACGTGCACAGTATAACTTTAATATTGCATCCATATTCATACTGCACTGCAAAATAAATTATACATCCCTGAATCAGACCCAAACTCATAGCTTCTCTCTTACAGTGACAGTCACAGCTTGTATTGTTATGAATTAAATTACGTGATTTAATAATATCATCAGACCTTGTTCAAATGGTACGCTGACAAAATATTTTGATGATGGCTAGCAAAGTAGTCGAGCAATCATGTCATAGATGACCATTTATAACGGGATGGCAAGTCCGAGATGACTTGTCAAAAATATTCTACATTACTACCATTTCAATAGCTAAATAATCAAACGATTCGAAATTTTATAAAGGACAAAAATAAATTAGATTGGAGTTCTTCTCAGTGTTCCAAATCGCGATGACTACCGTCTCATTTGACTATTTGTTCGAAATAAGAAAATTAATCTTCTTTGCCCTTGGCGTGAACAGTTATGTTGATTTCGAATATGTCAAAAGTATAATGTTAATATTTACTTATGTGTTTTTTTACATGCATTTTGTAAGAAACAAGAGTTCGTTAATAGTATTCACCTGCCTGATTGTTTTTTATGTCTGTGATATGTTCTTCGATTAATTTAATCGTGTCATCTTCTATTCGATCGCAATCTTCCATAATTTTTATTTCTTCATTCGGTAATGAACACGGCCAACATTTGTATGAGACTCAACTAATTTCAAATGATCTGGTGGTAGAAATTTCTTACCAATTGCTAATCCTTGGTTGAGATGTGTAAATGCTGCGTCATATTGGCTCATATTTAAATAGACATTTCCTATTACATTCACAGTTGATAGTATTCAACGATGATCGAATGGTAATCGCTGCATTTTATCCAGTAATACTTGTTCATGAGTTCTCAATGCAGTTTCATTATCATCGTATTCTGCTTGGATTTGAGCTTCGAGACTATCTACTTGAGATTGTAGTAATGAATCAATTGCCTGTTGAGATTTAAACGTTTTTGTTCGGCTAATATTTGATGTTCTGTGGCAATTTGATCATCTCCACATTCCAGAAGAGCTAAACAGAGGCTACAATGTACAGCTACAGCTCGAGGACTATTTTCATAACACAATGCAGCATCGATTTCAAGAGCTTTCTCATAACATTCAATAGATTGCTCACGCTTATGAGTATCTTGATAGATGATGTCAGGAACATTATAAACATCTGAAGTTGTTTTGTCATACGGTAACAGTTGTTCAATCATACACCTGGTAAAGCGTTCAGCTTTGCCATATTCACTTATTTAACATAAAAACCAAACAAATGAGGCTGGAGCTGGCTCTGAATTTGTTTGTTTCAGCATTTGATTTAAAAGACTTTCGCTAAGTTCATTTTGTTCTTTACTTAATTCTAAATGAACATGCTACATATTGAAAAAAGAACTTCTTTTTCATCATCCGTTTCCTGAGGACAAAACATGTCTTCTATAATTGCGAATGAAGTTAATTCTTTATTGATACACTGTGCTTTCAAAAAGTTCCCGGACTGTTTCTATTAAAAAACAATGCGAAGCGTTCTTGAATTACTACTTTTGTCTTTGCATGGCTCATACAGTCCTGAATCTATAGGCCTGAAAAACTCTGCCGTATGAAACTTTTGTATGAAAAAATAAAAGTGGATTTTAGATCACTGTCTATACACTGTTATAAAATGCACAACTGGAACAAAGTTACACGTTTCGAAAGATTAGTTATCATTCAAAATTTATCAATGCATACTGGCATTTTACAGTAACAAAGATCTATTATATAGTGTACCGTTCGAATACATTTGTGGTTTCAAACGCGAATAAAGGATTGTTAATGATTTTTCTTTATATGATCCATGCATCATGTATACGGTGTCAGAGAACGAGACTTTTTTGTAAAATAAGTTCAGTCATATATGATTGATCATTTGAGATGGTCAGCACTGTACATTTTAAATGGCCACAGTATCTGGTATTTATCCAAATGATACTCGATTTCATTCGACCATAAAGCTCCCAGAAAGTTAAATATTTATTATATCTAAATCCATATATTCATCACTTTACACTAAGCTATCTTCACAATGACTATCTCATTGAGGCGTTGCATTGGCTGACTGAAATCTGATTGACATGAACTACATTCACACATTCATAAGTATTAAATGAGGTCGGATCGCATAGAACAATAAACTACATCATTGAAAGATGGTCTGTTTTTATGATTTTTTTGTCAATAGATAGAGAGTAGTTTTGAACACACCATGTATTGATAATATCAATTATGACAAGAACAGATTGTAATGATGATAACGCGCTCTTTTGATCACTTGTATCGGCATAAATATCTGCTAAATCTCGATTTAATGTTGCGCTTACGAAACTATTCTTTAAAATAATTTCATTTACGTTTTTCTGAAGTTGATCAACTTCTCCCATACCAAGTCGTTGACCAAGATACATTATTAAATGATGATTAACTCGATATATGCATTCTTTTCAAAATATTGATGGTAAAGTTTTTCGATGTGTTGATGAAGAATCGAAATTTAAATATGATTTCAATATCTTGTGTACTTAAAGCTCTGCTCAAATATCGATATAAAAAACTATCATTCGAATACCAGAAACATGTGTTCTCTGCGTTGTACTCATCTTTAAATTGCTTGATTTTCTTTTTCTGGATCTCATCACTGTGATAAATTGCTCGACACTCAGGAGGGTGTGTGTGTCAATGATATTCTTCTTTCCACCCACACCCTTAAATCTAGAATGGCAATGATGTCGCTTTCCCTTTACATCGTAAAGTTGGAATTATATTTTTCATAAATCAATGTGATATCAAAGTTTGTGTAAATGTTTATTTGATAAGTTTATCTATCATATTTAAATATACTCCAGTTTCAGAGCAATACAAAAAGAAAGTTTAATAAGCTGCATGGCGCAAAAGAATTCTGCAGCTTTTGATTTTACTAATCCTCAGTTTTCATCAAGTAGTGCACCCGTGTGGACAGCTACTTCAGATATTGTTCCGAATTCAAATATCAAAATCATAATACCAGACAACGAGAAAGCTTCGTCGGACAACAACGCATATCAAGTACCATCTGCACCTGACACAGGCGATTCACCCCGTAACTACTTTGACATATCGATAGTGCCTAATAGTGCTGTTTTGCACTATAATGAGGTTACTCCATATACTGAACCATCTCGAGCAAAATTTGAACGTAAGAAAGACGGCGTTCTCTCGTTCGATCNTTATTATATTCAGGTATAGTTTAAATTAACATTAAAGGTACTACATCAATCTTTAATTCATAGCCGTGTACAAGATATGAACAACAACGAACGGCCGATGGTCACACGCATACGGTTCCTGTTCAGGATACTCGTATTATGACTGATTTTAATTTTTCTTTTGATTTAAATTAGAACATTACATAACGTAGCACTGGTGGCGTGTTGCTGTTATCCCATCAAATAAAACGATTAAGATTGGCAAAAACGTATCATTGAAAGATGCTCTTGAGCAATATACCCTTTCGGATAAAAATATAAAAGCGATTGTATGTAAAAAACAATTCGCTGAATGAAATTTTCAAGAACTAAAAGATAAAATTAAAGGATTAATTTATTCAACTGGCAATCGAAATCATATTGCTATTGTAAGTTGTTTAGTATAAGATATGAAACAAAACATCACTCTTCTTCATGTTCTAGAATTTTCCTACGGAAAATAACCGAATAACGGCTCGTTCATCGTCCAATTGATGTCGTTTTTCGAATTCGACATTAGTTTGTGTGTTATTTCATGTTTATTTCTTATCTTTGACCCAATTTATCTATTTTTACATGCGGTAGGCTCGAATCGTGATCGTATTGTTGCTAATTATGCCATGCTAGCACCGATTGATACATTTCTTCATTTCAATGCTGACACGATTGTTAACGCACCATTTGGTCGTTCAAGTAGCCTTTATATCGCTCATCTTGCTTGATTTTTCGAAATTCATGTTAACATCGTGTAGTAGTTGTTTTTTTTCGAAATATTTTCATTATAAAC
Organism: Rotaria macrura; assembly: GCA_900239685.1. Taxonomy (NCBI): domain Eukaryota; kingdom Metazoa; phylum Rotifera; class Eurotatoria; order Philodinida; family Philodinidae; genus Rotaria; species Rotaria macrura. The sequence continues at coordinate 18,466 of OENT01002129.1, read as the reverse complement.
ATTATTTTAATGATACTTACTTTTTGAGATAATTAATTTTTCATAAGTTCGGATGAGTATGATTTTTACTGGCATGCGTATATTAACTAATTAGAAAAAATAGCTTGTTGAATTTCTTTGTGTTCGAGTTAGATGTGTATTTAAGACGAACTGAACTGATTTTATGACTGTATGATCGTGCAAAAGTCGAATGTTGAATAAAATATGAAATTTTCACACGATGCTGCACTAAGTTTTCCTCTCAACAAATCCCATCTTATACTTTCACTCGTTGAAAAGTATCTGCTTTGTAAATTAAATCCGCCGAACGACAAATGAAAACAAGATAAAGATGTTGTTACATTGAAAGAAATATTCTTAGTTAAGTTTTCATATTTATTATCTATTCTTTTTAAAACTTGCCTTCGACTAAAACAATTAGTGTTCCATCACGTACAAAACTGTATGCGCCAGAATGGATCCAGTTCTTTTCCATAAAATAACTATTGGCATATGTGCTGTTATTCGAAGTTAAAATGCTAGGATATTTTCATGTTGATCATGTTTTAGATTTCCAACTTAAATGCTAAAACATCACGGAGAAAACGGTTTCAATGTCATCACAAGATAAGGCAAAGATCAAACCGGTTGCACTCTGTTCATGAAACTACATCTGACTGTGTCTCAATACGTTCTGCATACTGAAAGCTATTTTGTAAAGCTTCCAGTATTTTAAGCTCAACTTTTAATTTTTCCCAACGAAATTTGAAATACACAAACAAATTCACAGAGAACAATTAAATTTGGCGTGAGATATTAGGTATTTTGAAGAACCACTTTTCCCTTCGTCACAAAATTGAAAGTTTATTTACGAAAACCTTAACGTAGATTTAAGACTTTCACAAACAGAACTCGCTACGTGTAAGGATACCTGCACACATGTTAAATCCTACCGTCTCGACACTGCATAGTCTTCAAACAAGTAAGTAAAGCTTCAAAAATATTCAAATCAATTTCGTGCTTTTAATTTGTTTCAAAACAATTTAGAATATAGAAAAACATGCACAGAAAAAATTGATAGTCTCATTGAAAGATATGAAAGTTTGCTTCGAATTCATTATAATTTGATACAGTGTTGATTTCATCATGAGAATCCTTAAAATGAAGGTTTCCAACAAGAAAGCATAAAAGTTAAGATTTTTTTGATGAAAAGCGTTAAAAACAGATTCTCTATCGATCCCATCAAAGACATCTGAAAAATTCTTAAAATGAGGGATTTTGAAAAAGTATACTTTAATTCATCACCTGTTTGAATTGTTTGTGCTTAGAGCCTCTCTATAATATGCTTTTTAAAGTATTTTGTATTTGTGCTGATTTTTTCCTTCGAGATGCTGATTTTTGAAGCAACAATAATCTTCAAAACTCTGAACAAAAAACGGTGGATTTCGTCTTTTTTTGTTACTTCATTAACTGATTATCCTGTTTTTCCATTTGGATTCAGATGGAACATGGCTTAGTTCCAGCAGGTTCCTGGACGATTACAGTAATTTCCTTGATAGTTCGGGTTCTCGGAAGATGCTGGAATTTTCAGGTTCCTGGTGCGAAGAAACCCAGGTCGATGGTTTGGGTCACCGGATACTGCAGGAAAGATGCGGGGAAATCGCCATATTCTGTAGAAAAACACTAAAAATTACTGGAACATGAAAGCATCACTTTGGCCAGAAATTCTTCGGATTTTTTCGCCAATGATTTCTGGCCGGTTCCTGTCTGAAAGAACAGAAATTGTTTAGTCTACCGGGAAAAAATCCGAAAAATGTCCGGGCGGAATACTGCTTCCATGTTCCGGTGACCTTTCTCATCGAAAATACACTGGAACCTGCAGGAAGAGGCTGGGAAACAACCAGGTTTTGGCGAGTGATTAAGGGATCCGGAGCCCGGATTGAACGCTTAGGTAACAGTATTTTGGTTTGCAACTATTCAGATTAAAAAATCAAAAGTTAGTTTCGGCGTTGTTCGGAGTATCACTCGGGATGCTCAATACACTTGCGTGTTCAATTATTCAACATCGATGAATCGGTTTTTAGGTTCGTCTTCTCTGAAGTAAAAAATATCTTCTTTTAAGATATGTACGATTACTTTGCTGTAGGCGAATCTATGGCTGCAATCACATCAATTTGCGTTGAAAGAAAAACCTGATCTTCATATTGATTCGAAAGCGCCTAAACAAATTAATATATTTGACTTTTCAAAATCTCTTGATGAAAATTAACTCGTTTTTAATAATTTATATAAAAAAAGAATTTTCTACTGTTTGTTTTAATTAATTGACTTTCAAAGAATTATGTGAAAACGGAGCGGCTCAATATATTTAGGTTTTAATAGGTGATTTTCAATAGATTGTATTAATAAAGTTATTTGTGATGAGATTATGATACGAATCATATTCTTAAAATGTCTTGTATGCAACATGATATAAAGAACGATAGTTTGTTTTTCTTCGATCTCTCTAGTAATTACTACTGATGGAAAAATTGAGAACCTCTGAAAAGTGGACACTTTGAAAGTTTCCTTAGGTGTCCACTACAGAGAGGTTACGCTGTACATGATTTGAAAAAACTAGATAATAAATGAGCAGAGAATGTGATACTTTTACGTTGAAATCTAATTATCAAAATGAAAGATTATGTTCAACGGAATCTTGTCTGTTCGTCTTTTCCCCTAATGATATTGAAATAGTCATAAAACATATCTTTAATAGCATAGGCGGCAGAACTATTGCAGCCAAAGCAAGGCTCCCTACTGCAACTGACTAGCAACACTATCAGCCTGAATTATAATCTTATAATTTTAATAACAGTTTTCACTAATTCATACAAGTACTCATTATTATAATCGATTCAAAATTTATAGAAAAATTTAATTTAATTGATGAAAACCAATCTTGATGTACAACAGAGGAAAATGAACTAAAGTCCAATTTTTTTATACGACTTCAATTGATTATTATCAAATATAATTGTATTATTCAATAAAATTTTATTTTTTCAATTGTTCAAGATTAATTTGATTTCAATTCTAATTTATTTGCATGAGCAAACGTCATTTACGAAGTCATCTCGTTCGAGTGTATACAATGAGAAACACTTTAGGTTTTATTCCTGAATAAGTGAAATAATTATCTAAAATGTTATTTTTTTCCGACGCAAACTAAATAAAAATGTTTTTCCAGAATTGATGGTTTCAAGAAAAATCAGCAGAAGATGAATTTTTTTTGAAACTGTTCTTCGACTTCTGTTTTTTTATTTTGAAAGAAAGACATAATCGGACTATGTTTCGCTCGCATTTGTGCACGACAGAAGTAATGTCATTCAAATATCTGTTAGATTTAAAAATAATTTTAATCGGAAATCTCAAAAAACTTACTCAACTCTCTTATACTGAGAACAAGGAGTTAGATGTCAACATAAATGCCTAAGTCCAACCGAAACTTCATTGTGAATGAGTGGGTCGTAAAGAAAATGTAGACTCATTTTATCTGATGGCAATCAATCATCCGTCAGAAGAACAAAAACTAAACAATAATAAAAAGAACTTTCACATTTGATCGAGCCTACTCAAAAATGTATCTTTTCTAGCTGAAGACTACTGAAACCTACCCACTTCCAGCTTATGGTCGGCTAGAGTCATTCGATTTTATTGACTCTCCCGCCTGTTTTTAATAGAATAGTTCAGAGAGAGATAACGCTACTTTTATTTATAGAGACACTTGAGCAAAGTTAAATTTATCTGAAATGAATTAATATGCAATTTCAAGTAGTAAAACCGACTTTAGATATTATTTCAATTTTGAAGACGTTTATATCTGGATTTATTACTGTTTTTCTAAGTGTAAATGGATCACTTTTAACGAACATAATCAACACGTTTGTCACATACGCACGGTCATATGAAAGATTATATTTAACTGTTTTTTTGATTAGACAAATGATCAATTCGCTCTTCACATTTGATGAAAATGTGGATAAGTGAAGTCAAACGTGGAGTTTCTATTCTAGTGTGATGGTTTCTAATTGAAAGATAAGAGCAAACAATAATAATTATCATGAATTGATTATTTTTTAATAATTAGTTTATCTGTGAATATAGTCTAGACCAACAACTAACTAAAAACTTTGATGAAGAATTGTTTCTAACGTTCAAGATTCGTTTCCAACTCATATATTCATCGCTGATCTGAAATATTTTCTTCTCTTGAGATAAAACTAAAGACGTTGGAGAAAAACCAATCGTACAATACGCACGGAAAAGTTGACAACATTTGTAATAATGATACGTCCTCTTCGAATCTAGTCGGCTATTAAATTGAATTTCGAGTATAAATTCAAATTTCTAAGTATTTGTTTCATTACAAAACAAGAATAAGTGTTTAACATTATAGTTATGATCTATACAATAAGATACACTATCTGTTAAAACCAAAGATCGAGAAATTTCTCGTAATCATGAGGCTTTCTCTGCTGTTAAGAACTAATATAGCAGGAATTGCAACGTTATTCTTTACATATTGCTCTGTAATTAAGCAAGTTTCAAGACATTCATCTGCAGCACATTATGAAAGTTATTTCTTCAGTAATGAATAATAACATTTATTTCAATTTAATACGAATAAATAATACGTCGTGTTGATATAAGGTCGTTCTAAGTTCATCAAAACTCTAGTATCGATCGAAAAACAAACATTCTATAAAGCAATTGTAGTACTGAAAAAACAAATTACTTTTGCACGACATCTTATTTTGAAACTTTAATTTGCACAATTCGTTGCAAATTGTTCGAACATATACCCATTAAATATCAATCATAGGAACGATTGATCGCTATTATTTAGATATTGTGTAAAACTTTATATCGTCATGTTTTCTTACATTCCGAGATTCTCTGTTATCAATGACTATTAAAGCAAAAAGAAATGAGAAAACAACAGAAGAAGAGTTATATAATGCATAAGAATATGTTTTAATGCTTCAATTGAAAATAAGATAGTTATTGATCTGAATATGAGCTCAACGAACATGTTTTGAATTCAATATTGTTTGTATAATGAGAGAGAAATTTGTTGAAAAGGATATTAAATATGTGCATTGACATAGAGTATCGCCTTGTAGTTTTTGATCATTGTGAAAATAATTTAAAGCAAAACAGAGAATAAGAAAATATAAAACATTATTGTTCAAAATAATTTATACTTCACTGGCTTGAACTTGTCCTCTATTGCTTTATTCAGGTTATCTTGAACTTCTTTATCAAGTGAACAAAGTAATATGATATTTTTCACGATACTTGTCTATCGTTTCTGAAATTAGTTTGACGCAATGCTGATGATTAACAAACAAAAATTGACACGAGAAATTCAGTAAATATTGTATCGATTTTGAGTTAAAGTTATAATTGTACGTTTTGTAGACGATTGGAAATCTCAAGTCTTTTTTGTTGATGTGTTCTATGCACACACAATAGTTTTGAATGGAGTCACGTCGTCTCCTATCGATATACATTGACAAAAATACTTAGTCGTGAAAATAACAGTTCTTACAAAAGTGTAAAACTCGAAAGAAGAGCAACGTACGTTTGTCTTAATTCTTTGTAATCGAATCAGTTCGACTCATTCTCACTTAGGAAAGGAGAACTTCGATTGTTTAAGATTTCTTCATAACCAAGAGATGAGATGAAATCATTCTGATAAAAGAATCGATCACTTAAAACTTGACATTCTGAATAAAGTATTCATAGATTATTAGAGTTTGTTTTATTCTCCTTTATCTCAAATCAAAAGTAATTAAAGACGTCAAATTTTTGTCATGAGACGTTATTATTCCTCATATAGACGGCGGTTTCGAATAAACAAAAGCATACAACATTTTCAGTGCTCTTTATTCAATTCGGCTAACCTTTAATACGATGATAGAATGACTCGCTCTAATTTTCATCGATTTGAAAACAATAAAACAGATATTTAACAGAAATCATTAGTACGAATGGAACGAGTGTCCGTGATCTCGGCCAATTTTGTCCACATTAGTCATATGAAGACAATTTGATCTGAAATTTCATTCTTAAAATGTCCGTAGGACTTCTAATCTACACTCGAATTTTCCACAGATATAAAGAATTTCTGCTTTTTGATACATTGAATTTTCAAGAAATATTCTCCAAAATAGACAATATAACTGGATTTATCTGAAAAAGTGATGTAGCGTGCTTGATTAAAAATTCAATAAAATGACTATAACTATTAGATGATAAATCATGAGCACGAATGATTTCAGGATTTTCTAGATCTTTCTGATAATTCGGCTCAGAGTCAGAATTATTGAGGGTACATTTCTCTTTAGGTATCTTTGATACCATGAGTTAAAAGTTTGGCAAGAACTCGAGTGTAACGGAACGAAATCGAATTCAACAAACTAATGGCAGTTTTTTTGTTTCTTTGTACACTCAATGGCGACGATTTTCCCTCTAGATGAATAAAATTCTTCTAAAATGAAAAACAATTTAACATGTATCAAATATATTAGTGTAACACATGAGAACCAACATTGAGATAAGAATGTTTTTAAGATGTCAGATTCTTGGTATACTTTCATCTTCAATAAGAATTTTGTCTTGGAATTATTTCTAAAAATAACAAGAAAATCATTTTGTAGAACGATTAATGTGGACTGATAGAGACTTACTGAAGTTGTTGCTAGTTGTTCACCAACTTTAATCAAAGGTGTGGAAATCGATTATAAATTAAGTCATTGACTGATGATTCATGAAATATAAATATAGTCACGATAACTAGTTGCACATGTAACGGCTTCTAATAATGCATTTGGTTTCAACGAATTGGTAGAAAAAGTTGGCGTATGTTGAAGAATACGAACAAGACATGACAGAAGAAATGTTTTCTCAAGTAACAAACGTATTATTTTTGTATGGATTGTCATAAGTAAATTTAGGATAGATTTTGACGTATTCCGTTCATTGGATTCAACTGTTGGACTATTTGATTGTTCTTCATGGATCGTAGATCTATATAGATAAAAGAATTTTTCAAATTTGGCAAAAAATTGCACATGTTTTTGTTTTTTCGAGTATTTTTTAATCAATTCTAACTATCTAAACGATAAGAATAAAAGTCAGAGATGATATAGACAAAAACTAATCCAATATTTTTCAACATCACGTTTTGAATTAGCTTCGACTTCGATTAGTGGTATTTTATCCGTATCGATGATATAGAAGGAGCGAGAATCTAAAATTAGGGAAAAATGATAGAATTTTCGAATTTACATCGGGAAAACTAAATTCAAAATCAATCGATTCTTCTTGTTGTATTGACTTTTTTAAAAATCAATTATCAAAATTTCAATGTGTCACGTTCATGAATGAGATCGGTAGATAAATATATGCTAGAAGCCAAAGTACGAAAACAAGTGTTCAAGATTATGATCTTCCTCAAAAATTTGATTCCTATTTAATTACACGACACTAGACAATGGTGATGGTGAATTTACAGACGAACAATAAAACTGGCATGGTCAAATCATCAAATGTGGATAATAAGTAGTAGGAAAACGAAATATTTTCACAATCATATTGAATTCTAAACGATTTCTATTCCAATAAATAAGTCATTTGCTGCGATCATTAGAGATGTTAGATATTAAAATTGCTTCAAAATTTAAAGGGTCAATAGAAACTCTGAGCGTTTCAGTACATCAACGATATCAACATCAGGGCTAAATCGTTCCAGTAGAAAACTTCCCTGTATTTAATCAATTTGAAGTTCCACAAAAGCTCTTTTTAGACATATATCATAGAGCTCCATTCATTCCAGTTTCTTCTTTTGCAAGTATTTAAAATTTGTGGCAAGATTTTTACATCACTATGTCTATTTCCTGTTTCTAGACTTGAAACTAGATTTCTCGAAATGAGTACTCTGATCATTTCTAAGATAAGTGATTGACCTAATAGTGTTTGATTTCGATCGACTAGAAATCTTGCATAAGAGCATGACACTTCACAACGTTGCACCACTCAATCAGCAACGGCATGACGTTTAAACAAAGGGACGAAAGAACATAGAAGAATATTTTGAAGAAATAAGATTAGAATAATCAGATGTCTAAGATACAAGCTAATGACACAAAAGAACTGCTTCTTTCTATCGAGAACAATCCGCCACTAAAATATGAAGTCGAATAACTTTGGACATTTGTCACTGACATTAGGATGTGAATGTATAGAATATCAGGCTCACACTACATTAACGGCAAAATAAATTCAGCATTAAAGTCTCAATCGCATGTTATATAAGCTGACTATAAAATAAAATAAAATTTCTCTTAAAAGTCAATGAATGATTCGTTTCTTCACTCTGAATGATCAGAATGCTCTGTTTAATAAGATATCGCAATGGATGAAAGTTTCATCGTTCAAGCTGAAACTTATAAGAATGAACGAATCTTTATAACTACTGCGAGTTTCATGATGAATGGGCATTGATTTCCTATTTCCATCACATCTTTTACCTTCTATATCGCAGAAAACGATAGTGCTTAGTGGGTCAAACTTTGGAAGAAAATTTTCAGGTGATTGATTGGGAAAAAAATTATAAATTGAAAATGTCTGTTTGCAGCGCTTTTAATTGGCCTATCATATCTCAGCCAACAGCAACTCATTAGGTCTTAAGATTTGGCTACATTTCTTTAAAAAATTAGCTGTACAAAATGGAATAATTATCATCCAAATCTGAAAGTATCGATTGAGCACGATCCAGCGTCAGTATTATTTTCTAATAGATTAGCTAGATATTGTGTTGTGTGTCACGAGCGTTGATCTTAGTCATATGCAGATTCAGTAAAGTAAGAATCTGTTCTTATTTATACAATAAATATGTGATGGACAAACAAAGAAATTGTTCCTATGGTATGTTGTTGTATTACGTTAGCAACTGGTTTGATTATAGCGAGGATTTAGCTAGTTAACTGTCTGTGTATAAAGAACGAGATAATCCTATGACATCTAATTAATTGAATCTTCTCATTGTATTCTTTTGTAGCGCATCAGATGAATAAATCACATTTTGAACTGAAATATTACTATATTCAAGATTTAGTGGGACATTGTCTAAATTATCTTTGGAAATAGAAGATAATAAAAGATGAATCTCTCAAGATTGTTTTTTAATGCATGGGCATGATATTGTATTGTCCTAAGATCAATTTAATTATATTCCAAAATATGTACCTATGAACCGATCATGATAAATGTATCGTGGATTCTGATACAGATTGTACTACGATGGTGTTTTGTAACGCATTACTCGATTGTTACTCTGATTTCCTTTAAGATGGAGAGTGACAAATGTCTTTATAAGAGATAGCAAAGCTATTGGTGCATACAGTTATATTTTTAAGAAAATCTACAGTTAAAGTTGTTATGAATTTAAAAGAAGATTCACTCTTTGATTTTTGCCTTGGAAAAGTATTTCTATCATAAGCTACTATGGGTAAAATCCTAAGTAAAGAATTCATATAGTTACGTGTCTTTGGGAATTTTTTTCATCTATTGCATTGAATTTTGTGGAAACACTACGTAATGATAAAAGGATTATCGAAACTGTCCAAAATACTTATGCTAACCGATATCGATCTTGTCATTCAAGTTAAAACTATTATTTCCTTTAAAAATCAAATTAAATTAAAGTAGGTGAATATTTTATAAGATTGTTTCTTAGTAGTTTCCTTTGGTTATCTAAATATTCTTCCTGGGCAAAGGAACAACAGAAGTGACGTCATTCACAGTGATGGGTGTATTCATGATAACACATGTCAACATAATTATTCATTGCAAGTTTGTCAGAATGCGAATGAAACTGACACAAAATCGTGTTTACATGATTATGAGAACCAGAACTGGTTCACTACTAAAAAACATTGTCCTCTGTTTCACATCGATTGTTTCTTTGTTGGTTTTATTCAATCTTCTGTCAATGCTTCGTCTTTTACCTTACCTATCATCTTGCATGAGATATGACAAAACGTTCTCGAAATTGAGGAAATTCTGTGATTAAATCCTAAAACGGATATCTGATAGGAGTAATGTTTGCGAATTCAAAACTAGTCCAGACGCGACATCTTCGCTCGATGGACTTGGGAAGAATGATATGAGATACATTGAGTTTTTCCTTGCCACTGAAAGCTCTTCGACATCATATCGTAGAGGTAAAGAGTAGTAGATAAACATGTAAAAACTATTTGAGATCAATTGATTGAAACTTTAGAACCTAAGGGGTAGCTCTGTAAATATTTGAAATGCAAAATATAACTTATTCTGAAATGGCCATTAGATTGACTATTGGAATAACAGTGTACTGGGTGATCACCAAATTCATGATCACAATCACGAGTTAGTTTGACTGGGATCTGAAATATCAAACACTTAGTACATGAGTAAAAGATTTTCGGTTTCGATGAGTTAAAATCATTTATGCCTTTCGACTATACTTTAATTTTAAATATGTTACTAGCTTGCCATAGTTCTGAAACTAACTGAATATGTACAACAAAAGCGAACATTGAAAAACATTTAATGCACCTAAAGATCGTACAGAAATAGAAAAGAAAATATAGAGAATTCTATTCAATAAAAATTAGACGATGGGTTTATTTTAGATAAGTGAAGTACTAACATACCTAAAACAACATAGTTTTGTAATTTATAGTTCAGCTATAATAAACAGAATTTTTAGACAATGCATTACAGTTTATACGACAAATGTTGTTTCCTGAACTTTCTTGGATACTGAAGAACAGTCATCGAATATACCTATAAATTGTGTATCTCAAATGAGATGAAATAAAACGGACCTAAGTATGTCTATTGAAAAATGTTTTTCAACGGCAAAGTCCGCTAATGAGTCTGTCAAATGTGAAGATGCCACTGAAATAGGTGAACATGTGTCGAGGAATCATCAATATCATATTTTGTATGTAATGATGATGAAACATTTCAATGAATCTCCTTAATTATTCTCGTTTGTTTTGAGAATCAACAATTTCTCCTTTCTCATATATGATTTCATTCAACTTGAAAGTCGGCTAGTGCATAAGGTAGTTATTCTTTTTTTTTGTATCTCGTAGACATACGCTACGTTTTTCGTTTATTTTTTCTCACACTGTTTCTATCTGACAGTTTATAAACAGTGTTATTCAAATGGAAAAGAAAACGTAATGTACTCGATTCATTTGTTTTCTTACTATGCTAGATATACAGTCTTCTATTCGAAAAGTCAAACATCATCTTGTGCGGAGATAAAAGTGGGATGCATTCAATATAATTGATCGAGTCTTCTTATACTGTGCCCTATAAGGTGTTTTCATAGAGGCTAATTTTTCTACAACCTACAAGTCCGTCATTTTAAAGAGTTGTAGATCGCATTCGTTCCTAAATCAGTACCTTTTACTCACACCCTATCATGCCCAATAAATACATGTGCAAAATGAAAATGAAATAGATACTATCCTGTAGAACAAACTCTCATTGGAACAATTAAATCTACGGATAGCCGAGCATTGAAGTTAAATTCATGATAGAACGCGACTACTCTTTAGAGAATTTAATTCTTTCCATATCACAGAATCTGTAATTTCTCAGTAATAGAAGCAAACTGTCTGAAATTGTAAAAACTTGATCAAATTTTTTCGAATCACAGCAGAGTTATTCAACATAGATTAAATCGTAATGAAATTTCAATTTTTTCTCAAGAAACTCGACCAGAGCTCAAAGAAAGGCTTATAGAGAAAAATCAAAGTTGAACTTTCAATCATCTGGGTACTTAACTTTGCTCCTGGAATTCAATACTGATTCCAAATCTAAGCAAACAAATGTAAATCTATGAGTAAAATTATAGGGTACAAAAAAAACTGAAATTTCATAATCCGATATTTGTAGAAAACATATTGGAATATTTTCTGCAGAGTTTGTTGAGCTCTATTCTTAGACGTCCTTTTTTGATTGCACGTATTAACGAACGAAGCGCGCTGTCAATAGACTGTGAGTTTAGTTATGTAATCTCGTGGAAAAATATAAATGAGTTTTGAGACGATGATATTCGTTCTTGAATTTATTTTTCATCTGAAAAAAGGCCATGTCCTGTATATTCTACGAAACTCTAAATGACACAAATATTCCAGTTGTTTTTCCTAAGGAAGATCCTAACACATCGAAAACACTCAATGATACTTCGGAATAAAAGTAACTTCGCTTCAAATACTACCGATCATTTTCTTTGAAGTGTTCAACTGAGTTAATTGATTTCGAACTTCTGTCATGGCCAATAATAATCGGTTTTCTAAAAAAATAATATCGCATCACGAACAACTTTGAATCTTCTTCATAAATAAATAACTGAAGAAAAGAATTAATTTTAACTCAGTTGATTATGTTTAGGTATAAATAGTTTTGAATGAAATCTGACAAAAGTATCATGATCAGTTTCAAATTAATTTCATTGAACAAAATTATTTAACGCGAAGAAAAAGCTTACAGGGGAACAAGAATTGAATACATATTCTTTTGTATTCTTTTTCTTCTTTGAAAAATGCCTTAAGATCCTATTATGAAAATGAATGCTGACATAATAATACCCAATATTTAAAAATACAATCATGTTGGTTTCAATGATGAAAAACGTTTTTGTGTAAAAAAATTTATAGAAAAGCAAATAAAAAAATGAAGAATCTTACCTTATCTTCTTCTATAGTGTGCAATGAATGTACTCTTGTACGTCATTCAACACAATCAATGAACTCTGGAAATGAATTTTACACAGTTGATTTTCTGAAGAGAATCTTCGTATACGTCGACAATTTAAAATCACGCGAAAGAGTTGTTTTCAAATCTTATCTATAGTGTCTCAAATATTACATATCAGAATAAATTCTTCGTATAAATTTAGAACTTTTGTAGCTAGACTAATCTATGCAAAAAACGTGTTTGACTTTCTAGCTATAAGTAGGTAATTCATTTAAATCGCATTTACATTGAGTAATTGAAAGTGTAATCGAATCCTGAACTTGTAAATATCACGGATAGTTTCTGGCTTCGTCTTGGTTATTGCTATAGGAAGAAATCATTATCCGTTCTTTCAGTCACACTGAGCTTTTTCATTCTTGAGACAATTCTTTTAAACGAAAAAGTTTTCAACTGACTCGATGATGCAAAATGAATATTGACATTTGTTTTTTTCTTTCAATGATCAATTAAGACAATTGGTAAATTGAATCTATCATCTATTGAGTGCGCTGTTACTTTTAGAACTTTTATTCAGCATACTGTTCAATCAGACTAAAAATATCCAAAAAGGATTCTCAACTGACAGGCGTTGTTTTCTACTTTTGAAATTTTCATATAATTTCAAGTTTTTTTATAAATGTGAAAGAGTATATACATCAATCGGAGGTATGTACCGTCTTTTGACAGCATCTTTATTAGATACTGTTCGTTTTATTCGTAGGCGTCAAACCTAAGTTGTGAAACTTGATTAGACAATGGTTTTACATCAAAACGAACACTCTATACGTTTATTATACGTATATCTATTTGTGAATTGTGTAATTAAATACTTTTTTTTTGCTAATAAGTACTACTTCATATTTTTGTTCATATGCGAGTTTCCAAAAATATATCACAATTTGTTATGAAACTGTTTTTAATTGCCGAAGAATCCTGACTAGACAGCTCACTAAAAGCGCTTTCCAAAGATGACCACTTCCAACACTTATCTCATCATCACATTTTAGTCAAAAAACTGATTTATTTTGATAATCTAATTTTGAATATATACTAACTTAGAAATCTTTTTTCTTAAAAATAGTGCTACAGCAACAATACACTATTTAGAAGATTTAGCTTCAACATTCGCCAAGAATTATGCTCTTTAATTTATCGCCAATCGATGATTGTAAAACTGCATTGGATTTATCTGTGACTAGAATTGTAACACCAATGTTATTATAGAATACGTTTACTATACTACAATCAGATAGTTGTTTCTCGACATCCATTAATACCAAGTGCATATGTTCGATGTCTTTTATCTAAAGATTGAGATTTAGCTTTTTCAGGTCCCACATACATAGTCATACATTCAGCTAAACATGTCTAATCAACTGCTGACTCTCATACAATCCATTTTGATCGCCTTGCTTGTTCAATATAGCACATGATGAAACTAGACAATGTGTAACCAATTGTTATGGTTACTGTTGATAGTGGCTCTGGTGAAAATCTTTTTTTCCCAAATAAATTTATTGAACGTATTCAAAGCCTTAAAAAGTAAAATTTAGATCATCATTTTACTCTTACGCATCTAACATTAGTCTAAAAAGAAACTATGAAAATACATAAATTCTTTTTTCCGAGTCCTGATCAATCGAGTAATAAGATAGTGGAAAGTTGTATGGTATCGTTATCTTTTGATTTAACCGGTCTTATATTACCGTATGATCATTTTGGTTCACACTTAAATAATTTAGGTGTAACAATAAATATTGATTTAGAAAAATTAAATTTTCTTAAAGCTAAACGAATCTTAGATGAAACAGAATTGAACTGATATTGGTAGATTTTCATGTTTTTCTAAATATACGAATCAACTAGTGAGATTAGACAATGAACGATAGCAAATTGGTAGTTAAATTGTCATGAATGAACTTTAACGAAGTGTAGTTTAATTGAAATCGTGCTGTTTTTGTTTTTGAAATAGAGTTTCTATTGAAAGAAACCTATCAAGGAAATCCTCGTACACAAAGACAAAATTCGCGTCGACAATCAAGGCATGATATCAATGAATATTGGTGAGCCTTACATGTTTTACAAACAGACCGTTGTAATTCAATTGAATGTTATGACACATGGTGTTCAAATAATTCTCGAGTAATTATGTCCCGATGTTTTATGATCACCTGTACAATTTAAACGTATCATGCATGGTATATTGGCTGGAAATCACGATTTGAAAAAAAATGCATCGATTCTCTTGATTCTGATCATATTTAAAGGTCTCTCTGGTGCATAAATGATTTGCGAACGTCATGCAAATCCGTGGGCACTATATCTATCTGTCATAATCTTTTACATGGATAAACAAAAACATTGGAATTACCATAGAAATATGATTGAACGGTTCAAGTTGCAAAGACTTATTCGATTTTAATTTTGAGCTTTTGGATACCACCAATATTTACTGATAAGGACATTCGCCAGCACTCTTTGCGTTTTTTTTATGCGAGACAGCGTAACCAAAATCGTTTCCATCATAACTAGCTATGATTCAAACACAGACTTAAATAACATCTGTAGCTTTTTTTATTGCCTCTAATGACGACTAGAATGCTTTTAGTCCATTTGAAACTTCAATATTAATAGATGATTCTAACTAGGTCTCACCGAGTGTATCTAAGGATGAGAATGTGAACTTATAGATCATGCTCGATTTGTATTAACAGAGTTCACCCCAGGTGCTGAGTTTTTTTTCTGAGACATAAGTAAAAGCAAGTCCTTGTGTCTCATTTTTTTTGTATACAAAAACTCATATTGAACATTATTTTGATTTCGATGTTCAGCAAAACTAAATAAAACTCCTTTCATCGCTGTATAACAATAACAAACAAATATAAAGTCAGCCTGTTATATTTGCTTACATATCTTATCGATTAGTCTAAGCAGGAGCTAAAAAGAAATGTTTTGCCACATCATTGATGAATTCACCTTCATCGTTTACTGCATATTAATGTAAATAAAACTACTTCTCTGTTAGAATGAAATGTTACATTTGGTTATTGTTGTTCATCAATTAAAAAAACGTACATGTGAAGTATGTTACCAATATATTTCATTAGCATATCGTGTGAAAAATCACTTACTGAAAGTGAATCAACAGTAACATCTAGACTTAAAAAAGAAATTTTCGATTGACTTCAATCAGATTTTGATAAGTGTGATGTATGGACCCAGCACAAAAATAACTTGCAAATGGATGTGGCTAAAGAGAAAATCAAAACTCACACTAACACCAGGAAAACGATTAAAGCCTGATTGCTTTGATGAGATATTACTTTTCAATCGGAAGCATATCGTTTCTTATGCAAATTGGAGACGCTCGATAAAAACGTCATGGGCTGTCGGTAAAAACTTTAGTCGAGAATGTATAGTCTTAACAATTAAAAAGAAAAACGCCTACATGAATATTTCAGTCTTCCATTAGAGTTAGAAAAGATGAAAATAAGTTTTCGTCACAGATTTTCAAAAAGAACGGTAGGGTACAATAGAAACTTTGAATTTTTTTCAAAATATCGTAGTAGTTTGAATCTTTTTATTTTTAAGTTTTAAGTCATTTTATATCAGTAAGATTTTAGATATAAAATTGAATATAGTTGAAAATGTGTTTCAAAGTCTCTATTTTAAATAACTTTCGTTCCTTTGTAAAAATCTGGGATAATGACTAATAACAGAATAATACTACTTGTTCGAAATTAAAATATAATTAATTGTTGAATTAAGACTCAGAATTTGTAGTTACAACGTATATCTTTGCTGTAAAAGGGGGAAATCTAGAAAAACTCTCGGTTCTTTTTCGAAAATACACTAAGAAGTTTTTTGTCATTCAAGTTTCTGATCTAGCCAATCTGTACAAAATGAACTAAGTAGACAGAAAAAGAAGCAAGTTTTTTTTACACAAAATTTGTAGAGAAAGTGACATGTCTGTCTGTTCGGGTATGACAACAACAACAGTATAAATAGTATGCTAATGACGCATGCTACTAATTATATAGCTATTTTTTATTTTGCATAAATAGAACATTATCGATCAAGGCTATCGCTATTTCGTATGAGTCATATTGAATGAAAATATTTCAGGGACATCCTGCTCATGATGTCAGGAGTGTTATTGTTATTCATCGTAGTACAATGTACGCTTATCGTTGTCATGCTGAAATTAGTAAATAAATATGAGCTATTTAAACAATTAGTTTGTGTGATATTGCTGTCAAAAATACACGGTATACATTTTTGAATGACTTCTTCCGCGAATTCATCAGAGAGTACAAGTAACAACAAAGCTATTCGTGGTCGACATTATCAAATTCGAGAAATGAAATATTCATCTGTTGGTAATTTCAAAATCAAAGATGAAATGGATCAAAATGTTTACAAAGTTCGATCAAAGCTCTTGTCGTTTGGCGATAAACTCGTTCTCGAAGATATGGCTGGAAAGTAAGTGAATTATATGCTATACAATTAGATTATTCTAACCTGTCAATGTAATTTCAAAACTGAGAATTGTCATAAAGAAGATAAATGACGAGTTTATGTCTCAAAAATGTGGATTTTTTGCTTTTTTTTTATAGTGGCCTGTTTAAAATTCAACAAGAATTATTTCATCTTCATTCAACATTTAATATATTATCTGCTCGTGATGGTGATTCAGATCGCAAATTAGCAGTTGTAAAAAGGAAGTTTAGACTTTTTCACCAACAATTTGATATTGATTCTGTTTATGGCAATTACTCATTAAATGCTGTTAGAAGATTTTCTCATACATTTACATTAACGAAAAATGAGCGAATAGTGGCTATAGTGAACAAAAAATACTTTACATATTCTGATACATATTATGTTGAAATTGCTGACGATGAAGATCAAGCATTCATATTATCTCTTATTATTGTTCTTGATCAAGTTTTATTTGATGACTAACATAGTTAGACAGTTTCAAGTATTAATTTTCAAAAACTATCTAATGCTAGAAGAAAATTCAATTTGATTATTTTTAATACTCATCAAGTTTTATGAATGTGCGAAAACGTGTGATGGAGTACGGATGTCTGTGGGTTTGTTCTTTCCAGAATACTTATCTACATCAAGACCTCCACATATCTCAAACTCACACCTATATTTATCCATACTCTAGATTGTATATTTTCAAGTTGGAGTCTGATTTCCGGAGATCGCTATCTAATATTCTGGTTGTGTAATTTGAACCTTTAGGGATTCGTGAAGTTCAAGTTTGTATGCGCTGAAAAAAAGAGTTTTAAATACTAATTTTCTATTCAGAATTAATACTATAGTGCGTCGGCGTGGATACAGGATGTCCCTTTACTAATACCCACCCAAATCAGACCGAATTAGTTCATTGAATTTCTACAAAGCATAGCGATTTATACTTATCTTTGATAGAAATGTTTGCCAATTCTATAATGAACACCAACTAAATCTATAAATACCTCTTTGCTTCTATCCACAATGTTGTGCTTTCGCATTTGCGTTATTTTGCATTTTATCTATACTTACTCACATAGTAGCACATACGTCCTTCAAGTATTATGTGGATTAGAATATTATAACAAAGTGATGCCTCAAAGTAGTCGAGAAGTCT